>VBSM01003018.1:12268679-12348938 GCA_008086735.1 Cheirogaleus medius
AAAAAAAAAAACAAAAACAAAAAAACATATCAATCCATGCCCTATAAAACCTTTCCACCAGTGTTGAACATCAGATGTGGGTGAGGGGAATGTATTGAACTCTGGATACTTGAAGAAATTTCCTCTCTAGTACCCTGTACCTTAGTGGCTCCTCCCTTCCTCTCTGCTGCGTCTGTGCACATTACAATTGGTCACACTGGAAGAGAATGTGGCATTGCCCTGGACTGAAATTAAAACTTTGAAATATGTACATTCTATCTGATGTCCTCCATCTTCAACTACTTATTTTTATTCCAAGAAATAATATTTTTTTCAGGCATTAATTCGTCTCATCTGTATAAAAAACACCATAATTTTTATATGGGAGAAATGCTCACAGATTCAGGATGTAGCAATAGTACCTGTAAAATAAGAGGAACAGCCATGTGTAAAACACTGGGACAATACTTCTCAGTTATACGGCACTTCACCAACATCATCTCAATTAATCTCCATGATTCTGAGAGGTAGCTTATTTCCACTTCAGATAGACAGGGAAACAAGATCATATTCCTTACGAGGAAATAAGGTCACACAGGCAGCCAGAAGCAGAGCTAACACTTAGATCTTTTCCCACAAAAGCTTTTCACACCACCCAAAAGCTCCAGTTTATTTGCAGTCTTAACCGCTTCAGTATGTGTGTCAACTATAGTCGTCAGCCACAGATGAACGTGCATAGCTGAGCGTCGACTATAGTTGACAGCCAAAAGCTTTTATTTTTATCTCTGCAGTTGTAGTGTGTACGTTCAGCTAATAAGTTACTAGGAATCTGTGACCTTTAAACAAGTCCTTAGTAGGAGTTATTATAGTTATTTTCCTAAAGCTGCCTGTAAAGTAAAACAAGCTTTCAGTGCTTTAAAGCTTTCCTCATCACACAAGAGCAAGATGGATTCATCGTCAATGCACAACACAAACTATCCTGCGGACTATGAGTACCGGCTGTGGGCAAGGTTTTGCGGCCGGTGAGCATGGTACTGAAGTGGTTAAATAGTTCTAGGTAAAAGGACAGAAGCAAAATGCTGTCTCATCAATGGATGGCATTCTCTTCTAAATATCCAAATGCATGTCTTGTGATATGCCCAAAAAATGGACCTGAAAATCAGTTCTTCCTATAACTGGATTTCAGCTTTACCACATTTCCCAATGGAACACAGATGGAGAATCCTAAAGAGCCAATAAAGAATGAGGGACAAGAAGAGATCTTGGCCCAACTACATATCCCTTTGGAAGGCAGAGAGCTGGCTTTTCATTCTCCAATCATAGCTTCACCAACCAGCAACAGAGTGCATGTTCCCATTTCAAGACTTCTGGGATACATAACTGCCTGGACCACAGAAGGGAAAAATTGGCCAGAAAAAAATTCGAAGAATTTCCCACTTGGAAGCACAGAAAATGAGCAACAGAATAATTAAGGGACATATCATTAAAGGGTCCCTATCAAAGTTTCTCTCTGGATATAACTGTGGTTCCCAAGGCGTTAGATGATGGAGATGGCCAGAATACACCTGTAAATACCCAACTGCTGGTGCAATTATGGGAGTTAGCTGACCATCTGTCATTTGGGGAAACAACTGCCTAATTACATCTTTAACTGAGTACTTTCAGATGTGCTCAATACATACAGAAGAGAAGGCCACTAGGAGCCATGACCATGAGCCTCATTATCATGTTATGAAATCTTTCTACAGCAACAGAGAGGAGACCTACAAGTCAGCAGCTTCCCCCCAGATCAGTCATCCTGCTAGACAGGGAGGAATAGAATGAGAGAGAGAAAGAGAGTAAACCATGTTCTCCTCAAGGGCCTGAACCAGGCTTACTAGAATGGTTAGTCTTAACCAGGCTCACTTCAAGAGAAGTGGTCCCAGGGCATCAGCTGGGGAGGGTACCTGGCCCCCCTGGCCCCAGACTTGGCATGAGACAATACTTGTCCAACACATGTAGAGCTTAGTCAGGTATCCTGAAGAACCCCGCCTTCATTAACAATGCATCACTTTGATTGAAATGTAGCCATTCCTCTGAATTGCTAGATCTGCCCACAGAGCTACCTGGAAACAAGTGATATATATTTTTAATGTCAGCAAACCCCAAGATTTGTCCTTAAAAAGTTCCTCCTCTTCTTTAAAGTCATGAAAGGAATTAGGGAAGGGTTTCACTTTCTCCTGTCTCTGAGTACCATGATCACACTCACTTGTTGGTTAGACAGCTGCTTCCTGTTCAACCTGATAAATCAGAGAATCAAGAAATGCCAGAGTTGGGAATGCCCTTGGCAAGCATGAAGGCCCACTTCTCATGTAGTTTTCACATGAGGAAGTAGAGTAAGGGAGAGAAGAGGCTTGTTTTGAAGTCACAGAGAAAATTAGGGGCAGAACTGAGGAAAGAATGCAGGCATCCTGTGGCAGCGGCCAGGATACTACCTGCTCATCAATTGCTACTAAATATGAAATTCACATAGATGACACTTAAAGTAAATAGTATGTGTGATGGATCCTTGACAGAGCCAAGACCTGTCACTTCCATCCTCCTCCTCCAAAACCTGTTCTGAGGATCCCTCAGCTGCACCTCAATTCTTATTAATATCTGGCAAATGGAATTTCCTGTACCTGTGTTGTCCCCAAGATTTCCTAAAGTTAATGGCACTGGAAATATGCATAAATTAATGATGGCTGGAGATGGCAGAATCTTGTGGCAGGCGAAGCCATAAAAATCGAGAACAACCTTCCCTAGGTGTAAATATAAAACTTCTTTGGGAACATATCTGAAGGAAAAGTGTTTCTATAACACTGAGTTAAAATCTAAATTACATTATTCAGATCTATATAAGTGTAGACTAATAAATAACACATAAAATAAAACAGCACTTTATGAGAAAGACTTATCCTATATTTCAAGCATTTTCCCACTCTGAAATTCATTATTTAATACGGACACTTTTAGCCACAGAATTTCTAGAGTTTATTCAATAACTTTTATGTGCTTTACAAGGTTGTTAGAGAATTTATTTGCTCTTTCCTTTACAGATTGGAAGGTGGGCAGTGATATATGAGGTTTCACATTTTATTTATTCACCAAACTGTTCCAGATGTGATTCCATCATTTATCCACTGACACATCAAACCTGCTGGGTGCCCTGCACACTGACCTCCTCCCCACGTTCGCTTTCATGCTCTTAAAGTTATAGCAGGGCTCATTTCCATGGGAAGACAAGAGAATTGCTATTTGGGGATAGATGGTGGTGGGAGAGAGACAATCGAACTTTAGTAATAAAAAATGTAATTGCTTGGCTACAATTTGGAAACGATATCCAGGTGGAAAACTGGCCCAGTACCATTTCCCCAAACCATCGCCTCCCATTTGCCCTCCAAACAGGGCTACATGCCTCAGATTTGGAATGTGCAGGATCTGAATAAACGAAATTGAGCAGATACTAAATCATTTCCCCCTTCTCCTAGTGATTTGTCACCGTAATAAGCATTCTGATGGTGATAGACCTTTTATTACTACACACTGTTAAGCAGGAAGGAGGCTGCAATGGATTCCTGGCACTCTTTAGGGATAATAATTACCCCATGCAGACATTTTTTTTTAAATATCGATTTAATAGGAAGAGTTATAGTTAAATCCAAGTGCTTATTTAGTACAAAATATGAAACATTGTTATGTTTGTGTTAGAGAGGAAAATGGTGACTCATTCTATAACACCACAGTCCCTGAGATGCAATCCACATTTTCCCAACTACCTCTCAACGTATTTTTTGGTGCAGGCAAAGAGAAAAAGAGGGGTTCTCATTAGGAGAGCTCCTCTATAATGCCAGTTCTACATATACTATATGTAAATACTGATAACTGCCATCTAATATTTGGAAAGCATTTTGTATTTTGCTCAACGATGGCATATGTATTATTCCATTTGATCTCCATGACAGCCCTATGAGGCTTTCAGGGCTAATGTTGTTAGTCACATATTCTAGTGAAGGAGAATGAAGCTCAGAGAGACTGATATGAGGATGGGAAAAGTATATATGGAATTGGCACTGTAGCTCTGGTTGCCAAATTTAGTAAAAATAACTTAGCATGTTGCACGGAGCATACTAAAATATTATTCATTGTTTATTTGAAATTCAAACTTAACTGGTACCCTGTATTTTATCTGGCCACTGTAACTGTAGTGGGACTTCAGAATGAGAAGTCCTAATCCCTTTTTGCCCCCACCAAAAAAGAAATTGATGAGTTGCTTAGGAAAGTTTGGGTGACTTGCCCACAGTCCCATGGCAAGGAAATGGCAACATTGGGAATTAAGGACATTTCTTTGGCCTCTTAGCTAAATACTGTTTATGCTGTCCTTTGCCTCCCCACCTTCCACTTGGGACTGGGCAGGAGAACTGGCACATGCTGTGGGGCTGTGACAGGATGGTAATATGCTGAGTCCAACTTTGGTGGGAAATAGTTTGCTTAGGCCTTTGGGGTCCCTATACTCAGGGGAATGCAATGATCCAAAGACCACCATTGCCTGGCACTCTCTCTGAAAGGTATCATCTGACCCCAATCCAACCCAGCAACCACAGTTTGGAATCATTTGGATGGTTCTCTTAAAGTTGGCATAAGAAGATACACTCAGTCTCACTCACAAATACAGGGATCTACATCAAAGCGATGCAATATCATTTTCTGCTTGTCAGATTGGCAAAACACAAACCTAGATTATACCATGTGCTAATGAAGCAGAGGGAGGAAGAGGCTTATTTTATACTATTGGTGAGAGTGTAAATAGATACCATCTTTCTAGAGCTTAACTTGGCACTATCTATAGCAATTTAAAACTCACATACCATTTTATCCCAGCAATTTATTAGATATGGCACCAAAAGCACAAGCAAATGAGATAGTTAATTTCTATGTGTCAACTTGACTTCCTAAGAGATGCCCAGATAGCTGTTTAAAAATTATTTTTAGGTATGTTGGTGAAGGTGTTTTTGGAAGATATGAGCATTTGAATTGGTAGACCCAAGAGTAAAGATTGTCCTCACCATTGTGGGTGAGTGTCATCCAATCCTTTGAGAACCTGGATAGAACAAAAAGGCAGGGGGGCAGATTCACTCTTTCTGCCTGATCAGGGACATGCATCTTCTCCTGCCCTTGTACTTTGGTGCTCTTTATTCTCCAGCTTTGGGGCTTAGACCAAGTCTCACACCACCGACCCTCCAATGTTCAGGCCCTGGGACTTGGACTGGGATTTACATTCCTCCTCATTCTCAGGTATTTGGACTTGGAATAGGATTTACATCATTGTCTTTCCTGTTTCTCAGGCCTTCTGGCTAAGACTGGAACTATATTGTGTTTTCCTGGGCCTCTAGCTTACAGATACTAGATTGTGGTACTTCTCAGCCTTCATAATCACATGAGCCAATCCCTCATAATAAATCTCTTTCTATATATCTAAATATATCCTATTGGCTCTGTTTCTCTGGAGAACCCTAATGCAAAAGAAATTCATTTCTTTAGCTTTCAATCAAAACATGTAACAAACTTATTTATTTTTATTTTATTTTGTAGTCAAGTCATTTTGTCAAAAGCAAATGACAGCTGGATGGTATAAGTGGTAAATTTGGAGGTGTCAGCATTTTGAAGGGCTGACACTACTTTGAAATGATCAGGGAAAATTATTTTTTAAAGTGTTCTGGTTACATGATTAACCCTAAAGGCAAGAAAGATGTAACCCTATCAGGATGGTTTGTTATTTTATGAAGTAAAAGATGCATGGCTTTAATGAGCAAGCAATATAACATTTTTAACTCTCTTCCAAGAAAAAGAAAATGAGAATAAAAATATTTATTGAGCACCTATGGTATGCAAGGAGGGCACTGTGGTAGGCTTATGGCCCTAAGAGACTGTGGTTGGAAGCCACCACATGCATCCATTGGCCAATCATGGCCCTGCTCTACCCTAGGAAATCAGGCACATGTGTCTAAACTGCAAATCAAAGCAATGTGGTAGAGTGCAAAGAGCCTCAGCCTACATTAAAGGTTGACTGGTTGGATCTTGGAGAAGTGTCTTAACCCCTCCAGACCTCAATTTCCTAATCTGGAAATAATAGTGCCTGTCTTATACCTTACAAAGACAATTCTACGCTAAAAGTTGAAATGAGCGAGGTGAAAGAGTGTAGACAAAAGTAAAAGCAGAATGTGGGGTTCCTGGTGCTGTAGTAATGAAGCTTGGACTTGAGAAGACATTAAAGGTATGTCTCAGTTCTGCATAGGCTGGCCTCATAACCTTGGAAAATTAGTCCATTGCCTCCAGGATTTCCAGGGTCGGGAGAGAACAGAGGAGGCTAGTTTTGCTACTATTCAGTTCCAAATATATGCAGGGCACAAGATGTGAACCTTATAAAAATAGTGATCTCAGCCTTGCCCTACTATGTCCTCAGAAAATTTTCCAGAGAGCTCAAATGCAGATGATGTTATTGGTAAGTGGCTTATATGTGAGGATCTCTTGGGATCCATTGGAGGTTAGAATGTCATGTGCTCACTGTTCCTCTTCATGTGGCCTCCTTTTACCAAAGTGGCCACAGGGAGAACCTCTTTGGATAATCATCTCTATCATTTTCTTTTCACATGTTATAATTGGGCTGTAATTGACATATAACAAACTGCATTTATTTAAAATACACTCTAACATCAGCACTAAGGTGCTCACATGGTAGTAATATTCACTGAGTGCTAATCAGGTAGGGGGGGTTGGGAGCTGGAGGGTAGAGCGGGTGGGGTGAGTAAACCCACAGCTGAGACAGGGCACACTGTATGGGGGAAGGACACGCTTGTGGCCTTGGCTTGAGTGAGCCAAATGGATTTCATGTAATCAAAATATTTGTACCCCCATAATATCCTGAATTAAAAAAAATAAAATATTTAGTAAATCAAAAAATAAAATTTTAAAAACTACACTCTATTTTTGAATATACAAAAATGCTTGAAATGTTGCAATACTTTTATATATGCTTCAACTGAGTCACCTATCTAAGCACATTTCTTTTCCATAGTCTTACATTTTCTTCATTTGTAGCTTGCTCAGGAATACTTTATTATTTGTAGTTGTCTACTTTGTATTTAGCTTTTCATCAGTTTTCACTATGGTTTGGGTGAAATAGAAGCATTTTTGAACTAGATTGTCTTCATTTTTCTATAGATTTTTTGTCATCTCTGGAACAACATTTTTAGATTTATTTGTAATCTTTTAATATCCACATAAATTTATTTACCATTAAAAAATGTAACCATTCAACTATATACTGAATTTCCTAAACGTAATATATCTTCTTTAGGAAATAATTTAAGTCATAAACCACTAAGCACATGCTGAAGAATGTAGACATTTAGCTATTACAATTTACCTTTTTATTCTATGAATAATATAATATTTCTGAGTACATCACAAAGCTGTCCTGCCAGGCTTGAGGCCTATGTCCATCTCTGGGTTATTGTAAGAATTACATGCAGCCATGACGGGACAGTCTTTGTGCTCTGTCCACATGTGAACAATCACTTTTATCCATGTCATTCACACTTTTTGCAAGATAAATCAAACTTTCAGATTTGGAAGACCAAAGATGGTGGCAACAAGGAAAACACCACCATGCTCTTAAATTCAGAGTAATGTACACTGCTCTCAGATGGCAAGTGCTAAATTCTGCAAAAGTTTTTTTTTGCTCAGAACCTGGGGTTTTGATGTGTTTGATGACTCACCAAACCAGATGCATGTGATCCAGCCTCTTTTACCCTAAAGCCACATTTGGTGGAGACCCATCTCACTTGAAGCAGGTGCATGGTGATGCAATGGCTGAAGAGCAAACTGAATCAGATGGTGGCTAAATTGATAGTCTCCTCTCATTCAATGGCAACTGATACTCTGGAATACAAAAAGAATGGTTCTCTAAAGGACAGTCTCAGGACCTGGGGAAATCTTGATATAAGTGACTCAACATAGCCAAGTGTCAGAAAGTCTCTTGTAATGCTAGCCGATCTCCTACCTTCAAGATAGCCTCCTCACTGTCAGCTTTCTTTCTAAGTACAGGCTGTTACAACACCCAGGTGGGAAGTGATGGTGATCCCCAACTTGAGTAGCCAGTTGTAGAGATGAACGGAAGAGGAGCAACATAAGATCTATTATGACAATGGCAATACAGGTCCTCAGTGCACTGTCCATTGTCAAAATTCAAATGGCTCTGAGCATGGGACATTTTTCATTAACTCATTTTGTAGAAAAAAACTGACTTGAACTGAGGTAGAAGAGGGGTAGTATCTACAGTCTTTATTCACTCTATATAATGTTAATATTCCTACATATCTCTACAAAAACATCATTTGTTTGATTAGACAGTGCTGCTCTAGTATTTTATATCATATATGATATATATAATATATTAACTTTTTAAAATTTGAAAGTTTCAAAACTCTGAACCACACCTGGCTCCAAGGGTTTCAGGTAAGGGTTGGTGGACAAGTATAGCATAGTGGTTAAAAAAGTGGGCTCTGAAGCCAGACCACCTGGTTCTTGTCCCACCTCTACCACCTAATAACTGTGTGGCCTCTGATAAGTTACTTTTTCCTCTCTAACCCCTGATGAACATAATAGAACCTACCTTGTAGGGTTGCAATAATTGAGTGAGCAAATAAGCAAAGTGCTTAGAAAGTGCTTGCTGTTATGAATAATGACCTGGGGACAACTGGCATAAACCTGGACTCCCCAGGAAGCCAGACTCCTATATCCTAGGAGCTGTCAGCCATCATCAAAGAGGTGAGCTCCACGAGAACTGGCCATCCTAGATGCTGGAAGAGAGTGAAGGGAAACATTTACTGATAAAACTAAACTTCACCGCTGTCACTTAGGGCTCCTATGTTCAAGACCTGACATGTTCTTTGGGATCTAGACTTGACTCAGCTATCAACTTACACTGTGACCTTAAAGGAAGCCACTTGCCATCTCCTAACTTTTAGAACATAAAAGGGTAAAGTAGATGGTTTCTGAAGGCTGTCCAGCTTGAATGCATTGATTCCAACAGGAACATATTGCAGACAAAAGAACTCCACTTGGGGATTTGAAAACCTCTTGCTTGCTAATTCCTGGTGGCTAAGGCAACACAATCCTTGTTTTCACAACCCAGAGCTATGTCCAGGGCCAGGCCAAAGCAGCAGATGGACAGATCCAACTCCTAGATGTTTGTAATTGATCAGGACACACTGTAATGAAGTAATTTTCTTGTCTTCATTCTCCATGTCAGCAGGGGCCTGTCTGCCACTCAGGAAGGGTGACAGAGTAATCTGAGCTGCAACTGAAAACCTGCTTTTTCTCCACAGTTATTTAGCCTGCCACAAGCTGTGGCAGGCAGCGGGAAATACTCCAGACAAGCAGGGGAATTTGGCTGCTCTCAAAATATCATACAGGAACTTTAAAAATTGAACTGATTTGTGCTTTGTAATGCTTTCAATAATGTATAAATTAAGTTAGAGCCTAATCTGGGTTTAAGGGGAAATTTTATACGTTACCAGCCATAAAAGGTCCACAGAAAAATCTCATTTTGTGATATGTTCCCTTTGCTGTACCAACAATTTCATTTTACATAAATAATGAGTTCTGGAGTAGAATATATAGCATGCATTACTTTTCAGCATCAAAGAATTCTCAAAGTTACCTGGAGGTCTGAAAACTCTGGGGTTTATGAATCTCTGGGTTCAGGGGAAAGCCTCACCACTGTAGGCCTGGCTTACAAGCTCTTCAAGCTAAAGATGCTGCTGTGGGAATTTGACACAAGTCTCAACTTTCTCAACTGAGGCCTGGGCATCCATAGGTCCATAATCTTCCCCAGTTTAGACTCTGGATTAAGAAACAAACCACATTCCCAGTGGGAACCTATGTGGAAGATGATGCCTCCCCACCCATGGGCACTGCACTAAGGCCAAACTGTATGATTCAAAGTCACTTAGGCCCTAGAGTACCTTCCACACACCCATTCTCAGAGCCAGTGGCCTATTTTTTCCCTAAGGTTTAAATTATCTTGTACATTTTTTACCTCAAAAAATTTTATAGTAGCCAGGTTTGTGACAAATAAAACAAAACATGATTCCAGCAAAACTAGTTTCAGATGGTATCAAAACAAAGATTTAGGAGGAAGTGCAGCACAGACCTGCATGTTGTAGATCATTTGCTGGTATAATCCCCTCTCCCCATCATGAACAACTGAACAAGCTTCTGAAACCCAGAGACGCTGAGGTGGTCATTAAAATCTGGCCCATTTTTTTTCAGTCTGATTTGAAGTGAGTGTAACAAAGATCTCTGGGGGTATTGTGCTTCTACCTTGAAAATCTTCAGCGCGGCATCTGTTAGCCCTATGGGAACCTACTAAAGGGATCTACTCAGCTTATCAAAAGGAAAGGGGAATTTGACATTTTCATTACTGAAAGCTTTTTCTATAATTTAGCATCCTGGCTACTTCTGAAGAGTACTAGATATTGGTTTACACTTCAAATATCATAAGTGAAAGCATTTGGTAGAACATAAAGTACTACATGGTATACAGATGTCAAGTGGAAGCTCTGAAACTCTACAGGTTACTCCAGATAAGCCACATCATGACGATGGAGAGCTGTGTTAGATGTGGCATAGGCCAAGACATGAGGAAAGCAGAGAGAAGGTGTCTACGCTGTTGAAACAGCCAGAGAAATGAGATCCTAGCAATCAGAAGGGGATGTAGAAGGCTCAGGCTCTGGACACAGTAGGAATGGCTCTGCCTTATCTGGGGCTACAAGAAAGCTTAAGGACCAGGTCATTGCCTCAAACACACTGCTAAGAAGAAGGCTGAAGGGTAAAGCTCTTGTGAAAGAGTCCATGTCTGGAACCCCAGCTCCACGTAATACTCTGGGGCAGATCCAGACGACCCAAGCCCTGAGGCCCCAGCCTCATGGCCAGTGGCCTACTTTTGTGTGCAAAGATTCTAGTCACACTCACAGCCAAACCATCTGGTTCTAGAATGGTGATTATTGGTAATATTGCAAGTCTTTACTTGTATTTTCAAAGCATTTCTTCATCAATGAATTCATTTTTGCCTTCACAGAAAATCTTAAGCAGGTAAGGCAAGTGTTATCTTCACTTGCATAGAAAGAAAAGGTTGTTACCTAAGGTCATCCAGCCAGCCACAGACACAGGAAAGTGGCCTAGCCCCTAGTTTCAAGTTTTCCACCAAACTTATGCCCTTTTCAAGGACTGATGGACACAAAATAAGCCAGGTTTCCATTGATGAATGCAGCTTATTTCCACAGGGCCTCCATATCCTGGGCTGCTTAGGACCATGGCCCCTACATTTTCCAATAGGTCTACATTTTAAAAACTGGATCCTGATAAAAAGTATCTGGAGTCTGATAAAGGCTAATCACAGTTAAGAAATATGAAAATTGGGAACTTAGGAGAAGATCAGCTTCTACTACTGCCTGGGCAGAATAATCAAGAAATTAGCAGAAAGTGATGGTGACCATAAAGAGGCACTAGAGGATAACTGAAGTAATAAAATTAACGATATGCTGGCAAGTCGTTTGTCCCTTGAGAATCCAGGCCATCTTCTTTGCTATCAGGACATAATATGGCTAAATATCTTACATCTTTTTAACAAGGCAGTGGGGGCTCTGCAGAAGGGTTGTCTCATAAGCTAGGACCAGGGCTGGTGCTGGGACTGAGGGACACTGGTTAATGAGTAGGCTTTTCTGCATGAAGCATGAGGACCCTGGCTGGGCCCTACACCTTTAGGGTTTCTCTGACAAAGTAAAACAAGTACAGAGAAAGGCAATCAGAGAGAAGGGTCTGAACTCACAGCATAGGAAAATCTTTAGAAACGGACAAGGTTTTACCTAGTAAGGCAATGGCTTCAGGTGGACATTGTTGGCATTTTCAGTTATTTTAGCCATGACATCATAAGGCAAAGGGATTAATCTCTAGACTCCCAAAGGAAGAGCAAAAACTACATTTAAAACATTTTTAACCAAGCATTTTTGAGTTCCTTTCATGTTCCATAAAATGTACATATGGTTTTCATACATGGTTTCATTTAATCCTCATGAAGTAGGGTCAGATCTGAAAAACAAGGTATTATTTTACAAGGTAATTGTTTTACAATTGGTGGAACAGAGGCTCAGAGAGACAAAGTGACTTCCTAAGAGTCAAGTGAAGGGAGACTGAATCTTGACTTCAGTTATGTCTTTGCACCACATAGCTCATGCTCTTTCTGCTACATCACACAGATCTTTTTTTTTTTATTTCAGCATATTATGGGGGTACAAATATTACGGTTATGTATATTGCCCACGCCCCCCTCCCCCCTCGAGGCAGAGCCTCAAGCATGACCATACTCCATACGTTGCACATCTTACTCATTATGTTTGTATATACCCATCCCCTCCTCCCCCCTCCCACTCGCCCAACACCCGACAAATGTTATTCCTACATGTCCACTTAGGTGTTGATCCGTTAATACCAATTTGCTGGTGAGTACATGTGGCTGGAACCCATTCTACTAAGTGAAGTATCTCAAGAATGGAAAAACAAGCATCACACAGATCTTAATTTGACAAAAGAAACACTCAACATTTAGAGATGTGCAACAGCAGAATCCATGCCTCATGAGATAGCAAATTCTTTATCATTTGAGACATTCAAACAGAAGATGGATGGAAATTGCCAGATATTCGGACATTATGTACAGGTTAGATCATATAACCACTAACATCCCCACCAACACTGAGTTGTTTGGACTTGGCCACCTCAAAAGCATGTATGAAGGGAGTAGGATACATGTTGTAAATAAATCTCTCATTGATTTCCCAGTAACTAGAAAGAAGAGAGATCAATGACTCACAAATCTTTCTAAATCCTTCTTTTAGCCTCCTAATCCAGAGGCTATTTATTTACTACCAACTTCACAAAGTTCTCTAATTTGATAGCACTCTTCTGTTTCCTTGCCATTTAAGGCAAAGTAGAAAAATATCCATAGAGGAAAAGAGGGACAGATGGGATATACAGCTTAGCATTGAGAACAGTTACAGAAAGATACCGGGAAAAAAGTAAGGTGGCCCACCATGACATAGGACCTATTAATATTTTCATCAATTGACCATTTTACAGAAGGCACAGGGTTTTACTCAAGCCATTAAATCTTCATCAGCACCCTCAAACTACATAATAGGATCCTTAAGAGAATGCCCTTCACTCTAAACTACCCCATCCCACCTTCATGTCATCCTCCTGAGGAAGTAGGCTCCAACATTTCCATTCTATCTCTGACTGACCTTAACTCTGTGAGCTCTGAATATGCTTATTGGCTGAGCCTTGATATGAATTCCAACACAATGTCATTTCGTAATGTGATAGAAGCAGACATTCTTAAATAATTAGCCTTGTAAATACCAGTGTGTGTAGAAAGACAATCAATTTTTCATATCTTTATACCTCATCTACTTCTCCAGAAGGATTTTAGGCAGCCTAAATACAACATTTTAGCACCAATACAATAAAACTACAATTATTTAAACAAGAATAGAAATTATTAATACAGGGGCCAAGTAAAAAGGAGTTAAGCGGAGGAACAATGATTAACTACCCATAAAATAAGCCCTAGCAGGATTTCTAAGCATTTGCACAATATAAGCCCTTCCCCGAAAATAAGACCTAGTGATGGGCGTGGCTATGCAGCATATCTGCACAACCCATGCATTTTGTCACAGAGCAGTAAAGAAGATGAGCAGCCCTTCTCATCTGCCCCATCCTGACAGCTATTATCCCAGAGGTGACCGGAAAGGTGCGGGCAGCCCCACCAACAAGGTCAGCTCCCCCTGTCAGGTCCCGGCCATCCTGTGTGTGCTGCAAGCTGAGGCTTTGAGGGGAAAGTCTCCTCAGTGAAGTGAGGAGCAGGATGCTCCGCTTTAGGTATTGTGTGTCCCCAGGGGGAAGAAGGAAAGCTGAGGCTGCCATTTTACTCAGCACTGTGGGCCTCTCTCACCCCCCACAAATACCAGGGGATAGGGGAAAAGCTTCAGTAAGCTGTCTCCTACTGAGCCCAGAGAGATCATTTCTGCTCCACTGTGCAGATTGGACCCAGTGCTCACTGGATCTCTGATAAATAAGCCAGCCCTTACACATCAGCTTTGCTGGCTTACTTCTGCTTTTCCTGAGTATCTGTATCCCCAGACAAGATGAGTGCAAAAAGAAAGAGCTATTCTGTTGAGTACAAGAAAGAAGTTGTGGAGGACTCCAAGGGCAAGAATCTTACGGCTTTCTGCAAAGAGAAGAAGTTGTATATCCGCATGGTCCAAAAACGGCAGGAAGAATACAATAACCTCAGTCTACATGTGGATAGAGGAAATGCTAAGAAGCGCAAGTGTGGTTCAGGTCGGCAACCTTTATTTCCCGAGCTGGAAGATATGATTGGTGAATGGATTGGCTGACAGGAGAGCAAAGGCTTTGGTTGTGCGCAGGGCAGATATTCAAAGATTTGCCCTTGCAATGGCACCACAATTACAAATATCCCCAGAAGATTTCAAAGCATCACAACACTGGCTGGATGGCTTCCTTCAGTGATATGAACTAGCTCTAAGAAAATTGTTGACACTGTTTAAGTTGGAAGATGCTGAAGTTATTAAGCGAGCACTTGCATTCAAGTCCTTTGTTGATGGCATCGGTTTTTCTAAATACCAACTTTGCAACATGATTGCTATGGATGAAACTGCAGTGTTTATAGGTCAAGGAGCCCAAATGACAATTGAACAGAGGGGTGCCTCCTCAATCTATGTTCCCTCCACTGGTCATGAAAGTTCACGTGTTACCTGTATTTTGGCAATTCGTCTGGATGGAAAGAAAGTCACACCTCTTATCATCACTAAGGGCAAGAAAGATAAGATTGAATGTGTTTCCAACATTTATGTTCTTGAAACCGAAAAAGCCTGGTGCACACAAGCAGTTATAAGGAAGTGGCTTGATTTAATGCTGCCACTTGTTTTGTGAGGTGGCCAAAGAGGTCTGCTAGTCTGGGATTCAGCCAGCACTCACCGTGCTAAATACATGAAAAACTTCCTTGCAGAGAGAAGAATTGATCAAATAATGATTCCTACAGGAATGACTGGCTATCTGCAGACTCTTGATATTGCAATAAACAAGCCATTCAAAGACCATTTGCGCATGGAAATTAACGACTACATTGAAAATAGAATGACAAGAAATCAGCATGGAAACTTTGTGAAGCCTAGCCTGCAAGAGGTCATGATTTGGGTTAAGAATTCATGGGATAAAATCATTGACAGTGTTGTTACCAATGCACTCTGAGCAGGTTACATGGATAAGAGCTGCTCATTTAATGAGAGCTCTATTGCTTGACATGAGAGATTGGGGCCAATGGTTCTAAAGGAAATAGAGTTGCAAGAAATTCAGGATGGAATTCAGGGTTTAGAGAGTTATGATGATGTTCCAGAAGACGACGACTTAACTATATTTGAATAAATGTAGATTGTTGTAGCGTACTTAAAAAAAAATAACACATCCCCTGAAAATAAGCCCTAGGGTGTCTTCTTGAGGAAAAATAAGTATAAGACCCTGTCTTATTTTTGAGGAAACATGGTATATGGGAAGAGGTGAGTCAGAGGTTCTAAACTCAGATGGCTAGAGGTGTTAGGCAGGTAAGATAAATGTATGGATCAGACCAGATTTAAGACAATTGGGATAGGTAGGGTCTGTGGAACTGAAGAATTGCTTAACAATGGGGATATGTCCTAGAGTTGCTTAACAATAGGGTTATGTTCTGAGAAATGTATGGTTAGGCGATTTTGTCATTGTGTGAACATCGCACAGTGTGCTTACAAAAATCTAGACGAGTATGACTATTATCAGCCTGGTCCATTCTCCCCACTTGCAGTAAATCAATCACTGTGACACCAACTTTGCAAAAGAGAAAAGATTTATACTCAAGGTTGCTGAGTGAGGAGGTGGGAGAACAGCTTTCACATCCACCTCCCTAAAGATAAGGCTTAGAGATATTTAGGGATAGGGAAGTGGGGTGGTCTAAGGTGTGGGGAACTGCGATTGGCAGTGGGGAAAAATGAAGTAACAAGCTTATTCTACGCAAGTGTAGTTGGGGTTCATGGCATTTCATAGGACATATGTACAGAAAATAGTGGCATTAGCATGATTTGTGGGTAGAGTTTTTGGCCCACTGATATCAAAAGGCTACTTCTCTGGCATTTGCACAGGCCCAAATGAAGAGTCGGTGGTCTCAACTGGTTTGAACTGGACAGAAGTTGGCCCAATCTGAAAAACAAAGTGGCCAGTGAAGGTTAAGTTCAGCATTCAGCAGCATAGCATTCACGTACCACAGCTTCCAGCTACATGGAAAAAGAGGAAAAAATTACAAAAAGTAAGCAGCTAAAAGCAAGCAGAGTAGGCAGACCTGATCAAATAAACCTGTCCATTTCATAGCCTGCAACACACCTAGGTTGTATGGTACAGCCTATTGTTCCTAGGCCAGAAACCTGTATGGCATGTTACTGTACTGAATACTGTAGACAATTGTAACACATGGTAAGTATTTGTGTATTTAAACATATCTAAGGCCGGGTGCGGTGGCTCACGCCTATAATCCTAGCACTCTGGGAGGCCGAGGTGGGTGGATCGCTCAAGGTCAGAAGTTCGAAACCAGCCTGAGTAAGAGCAAGACCCTGTCTCTACTATAAATATAAAGAAATTAATTGGCCAGTTAAAAATATATAGAAAAAATTAGCCATGCATGGTGGCGTATGCCTATAGTCCCAGCTACTCGGAAGGCTGAGGCAGGAGGATTGCTTGAGCCCAGGAGTTTGAAGTTGCTGTAAGCTAGGCTGATGCCACGGCACTCTAGCCCAGGCAACAGAATGAGACTCTGTCTCAACAAAAACATATCTAAGTATTTGTATATCTAGACACAGAAAAAGTACAGTAAAAATGTGGTATAATAACCTTGTGGAACCACTGTCATATATGCAGTCTGTCTTTGAAATATTGTTATGAGGCACATAACTAATTATTTTTAAACACAAGGTTAGCTGAACACAACTCATCTATATGTAATATTTTCCCCCAGTTTGTGATTCTTGACCCTGATGAAGAGAAACTGCTAAAAATGAGCAAGTATTTGACTCTGAAATTCCTGAAAGACAAGGCAACAATGGGCAGATGATGGCCTAGAGGATCTTGGGCAGCTCATAAAAGCAAGTAGACTAGTCTATCAAGACAGACAGTCTGTTTCTTATTTCAGAACTGTAAGAACAATTTGTTGTCTAGGTCTTTGCTTAAGGGAACTTGTACAACATAATGGATGGTATACCTAAAAGGAGTTTTACCTAAGAAATGCACTGATATTCCACATATGGTGTCTATTATGTGGGCCCTCAGGAAAATTCAAATACATAATATTAAGCAACAGTTCTGTGAAGGAAGTTCTACTGGGAACAGAGTGATAGACACCAGGTCTGTAGCTTCCTGGTGCTCTGGTATGAAATAGAGATAAAGCTTTGAAAATTTGGAGAAATTCCCTAAAATTGGCACTCTTGAATATCAATGGCTTCTCTTGGGCTTTTTAAATAAGTATGCAGATAATTCAAACTAACATTCCCAAAAGAGATCTAGAAAGAAGGGGAGATGCTCTCCAATGTTGCCAGAAAGAGGATCTATATCCAACTCAGCATGAAGGTAACCAGAGTATCACCTGCAGGCTGAGCGTATATTTGTCTCAAAGGGTAGCTTTATTCATATACCTGGGATGTATGCTTTCTTTCCCCAGTCATCCTTTGCTACAGCACATCTGTGCATACTGCAGACACACAAGGGGTCATGATCACATCCATTCCCATGGCTTTAAATACTAACTTTATGTTCATGGCTTCCAAAATGGTATTTCTAGTCTAGAGTTCTCCTCTGAGCTGCAGAATTGCATAATTAATTGCATAGTCTTCCTTTGGAGTTCTCATAAGCATCTTAAATCCTGCATCCTTAAATCCAAAACTAAACACTTGATTTTTAATTTATCCAAATTGTTCATCTCCCACTCTTGTCCACCTCAATAAATGGCATCAATATCTCTCCAACTGCTCAAGCAAAAAACCCAGGAGTTGTCATTATCCTTAATTTCCACTTCTTGAGATCACATGAGGGCATACAAGTAAAGAGCCTGGGCCGTAAAGTCTATTGCCTGGGTTAGTAGGCCAGAGCCACTTTTAACCAGCTGTGTGATATTGAGAAAGTCATTCAAAATGTCTATGTCTCAATTTTCTCATTTGCAAAATGGAAATAATAATAACATCTCTTTTTTAGAGTTTTAGGGGGATTGAGATAGAGCATAATAAACTCTTAGAATGGTAGCCAGCACCTAGTAGTACATGATCAATGAATTTAACTGTTAGTATTCTCATTCCTACCTTCTATTCTATCTATGAACAGTTTTACTCATCTGTGAAATATAAATAATATAGTTTATACTACAGGAATGTTTGGAGGATTAAATGAGATAAAGTACATACAGCACCTGAGTGGCAGGCCCTCAATAAATAGTATCTTTTATTAGTTATAATTATTATTTTTGCTGAGGCATAAAGGAGTAATAAAAATAATTCATTCATTCATTATGATTCAACAAATATTTTTGAGCACCTATTAAATGTCAGGCATTGTGATAGACACTGGGAATAGAGTGATAATAAAAACAAAGATTCCTAGATCCTGACCCTCATGAGACTTTATTTGTGAGCAGATGATAACTATAGTAAATAAGCCACTTTAGTAGTATGTTAGTTCACAAAACGTGCTACTGGGAAGAATAATGTCAGGAAGAAAAATTAGAAGTATGGGAGATGATAATTGTTTTTAACAGGATGGCCATGAAAGGCTTTCCTGAAAAGGTGACATTTGAGTAAAAATATGAAAGATAGAAGGAATAGACCTAGTAGATATCTGATGAAAGAGGCTGAAGTGGAAGGGATGAGGAGGAAAGTTGTAGCAGATGAAGTCAGGCAGGCAACAAGGGACAAGAGCATGGAGGGCTTTCTAGACCCTTGTGAAGACCTTGACATTTATTCTGAATGAAATGAGGAGCCAATACAATGTTTCAATGATAGAAGAACCATGACATGTTTTTAAAGATTCACTCTTCCTGCTGTACTAAAACTAGACTGAAGAGGGTCAGGGGGAAGAATGGAAGCAGGGAGTCCAGTCAGGAGGCTACTGCAATAAAGTGAGCCAGAGAAGACGGCAGCTTGGACCAGAGTGTTATTAATGAGGGTGTTGAGAAGTGTTCAGATTCTGGATATATTTTGAAGGTAGAGCTCACAGGGTTTGCTGACTGGCTATAAGGTATAAAAAGACAGGAATCAAGAATGATTCCAAGTGTTGGAATCAGAAAAGTCTGGCTTCAAAATCCCAACTGCTGTGTTTGAATTCAATGGCAAATAATTTATGAAGAAGACCTAAAAGACTATCATAGCAACAACAAAAATAAATAAATGGGACCTAATCAAATTAAAAAACTTCTGCACAGCCAAGGAAACTATCACAAGAGCAAACAGATAACCCACAGAATGGGAGAAAATATTCACATGCTACATATCCGATAAATGGCTGATAACTGGAATCTATTTAGAACTCAGGAAAATCAGCAAGAAAAAATCAAACAACTCATTAAAAAGTGGGCAAAGGACATGAACAGAAACTCTTCAAAAGAAGACAGACTAATGGCCAACATATGAAAAAATGCTCAACACCCCAGCTGCCTCTGCTCACTCCTATCCTCTGCAGCATCACTTGTACCCGCTGTTCAAAGGATGGAGCCAGCTCTGTCTCTCTCCACTCCAGGGGCCTCCGCTTGTCGGGTCTGGCACCTCCTCCTCCTCAGCAGGTAGTAGGATCATTAAGTAGGCCTTGCTATCCCTTGTGTAGCGAGGCTGGCTCCTGTGGGCAGAGTCAGGGCTGCTGATGCCCCCCTCAGCCCCACCAGATTCCTCACCACGGCTGGGATGGGTTGGTGGCTGCAACAGGTAGCCAAGTGTGGTTTTTCCGGTGCAGGGAGCTGCCACAGGGCTGGTCTCTAGATCAGGCCGTGGACCCCGTGTGGAACGAGGTTTTTTCAAGGCAAAGAAGGTGCCCAGCTTCTTTCGCAGTGTACGGGGCACAGGAGTGGCACCCCCCTCAGTGGCCGGGTCCTCTTCAGGGGCCCAGAGGCGATCCTGCTGGATCAGCCTTTTGGAGAATGCCTCCAACTGAACCCATTTCCTTCCTGCGGCAAGGCTGGCGGCACCTGCGGGCCTCCTGGCGGCGGGCGGTGGTGCTGCTGGCGGCGAGGCAGCAGCAGGGTCGGGTCAGATGGCCCAGGGGCTCTTCGGCTGGTGGCAGGTCCATGCGAGGCAGCGGGCCGGCCAGGGGCCTGGGGGGTAGCAGGGCTCGGAGAGTTCCGTGCGAACGGCCCCGCCTGCGGCTCCGCATCTTCCCCTGGAGCCCCAAGCTCGGGCTCTGGTTCCTCAGCAGCATTGTGAATGGATGAGGTGGGGCGAAGACCATGGCTGGGTTCAGGCCATTTCCGAGGACTGTCATCCTTCTCCTCCTTCTGTTCTTCCTCCTCCTCTTTCTCTTCCTTCTCCTCCAGGAAGAAGAGACCTTCCAATTCCCCAGGCCCCAGGGGGCTGGGCTCATCTCCATCCGGTATGGATAGGGCAGAGGGCATCACCACTGTTGCCTGCTGAGCCAGACTCTCCACCAGCTGGTCCCTGGCTGCTCTCAGATCCGCCAGAGCCTGAGCCACAATGCTCTCTGCCAAGGTCCCTGTGACTGACAGTCACATATCCCTGAGCCTAGTGAAGGCATTTTGCAGCAGCTGTTCTGGCAGCAGCTCTGGGAAGCCCCTTGAGCCGACCAGGACTCCCTACAGTATTTGTGTGCAGAGGCTCCTTGTTGTGCCCAGTGTGGCCTGAGTGAAGTCCTGTCTCAGGAGACCCTACAGCTTCTGCAGAAGCTGCCAGTGAGGCCCTGGGGAGTTCCCAGCCTCATACAGAATGTGGAGAATACTGAGAAAGAAGTTGGCATTTTGGATGGCATCCTCGGTCTGGTGCACAGCGGCTTCACCCTGGGACCCAGCCCCACAGCACATGCAAAAGCTTCATGTGCTTTTGCACTGACTGACATAGTTCGTTCACTTCCTGCTCAGAGGGGTTTGAAACCAGACTCAGTGGCTGAAGGTGGGACAGGCCATCAGAAGAGGCAGGGTGTCATGGCCCGATTACAGAACGGGGGATGAATACAGAAAGAAACAGACAAAAACACACAAACACACACAAAAGACGGTACAAGACTGCAGCGCTTAGAGCACCAGTCATTTTATTTTTATACTGTTCAATTTGGCGAGCGACCCGTAGATATTTTCTCAGCTACTTTCTGGTACGTGACTTCCCATGGGTTAACAGCACCTGTTCCTCTAGACATAGCACAAGAGATGCCCTTCAATGTCTGATACCGTTTGCTGGATAACAAGATGCCTGGCTTGCTTGAATAGCACAAGAAAGGAAGATGTTTGCATCCTGTCCTTCAATGTCTGGTACCGTGTGCAGGATAACAAGATGGCTGGCTTGCTTGCAAAACCACGGGTCCTTGGCCGTTTGCCCAGAGGAACAGTTCTCTCTGCTGGTCAACAAGTCATGTCCTGCTAATTGTGGGAACAAGCAATGTGTTCCAATTTTGCTGACTTTGGGTCTCGGCCAATCTGACCCGGGGACGGCTCCTTCATCTCCCCGTTTTTGTTTTAATTTTGAGCACGAATGTGCTGAAAAACTGTCACGATATCATGAGACTGTTGTTTTCTTTTTACTTGGTGGTAGCACCAGCGTCTGTAGACTAAGAAAATGCAAAGGATTAAGAGACCTAAAAATCCTACATTAACTGCAATTCCACTAAATAATGTCTTTAACTGTGTCATCAGACTGGCTTGTGCCAGTCTATTGGCTAGACCTTGGAAAAACTCATTCTCGTTAAACTCTGAAAGATTCTCTTGGAAGGTGTTTGTAATCTCCTGCTCGAGACTTTGGAGATTGGCAGTCAAATTGCGACCTCCAGTCAGGATATGCTGCAAGGCCGGCCAATGTTTACTGCTATTAAAAGGGAAAGGGGTGACATAGAATCTAGAAGAGTTCCAATCACACCAAAGGAATGATTGAGTGGTTAAAACCTGAATTTGATCACCAAGCCACTGAACAGTGCTTTGTAAATGGAGGATCTCTCCTTCTAACTGACTATCAATCTCCTACTGATGTTGCCATAATCAATGAGAGTCCTCATGCCACTTGCGAATGAAATCAGCAGTTTGCACTGAGTGCTGCAATGCCACCCCTGCAGTAGTGGCAGTGGCAGCAATAGCAATTAAACCTGCAGTGGCAGTAACTATAAGATCAATGGCTATCTTAGCTCTGCGGGTTAAAGAAGCTATTTTATTAAGAAGAGCAGTGATCGTGGCTGACTCACTCCAAGGTCGGGACAAGTTAAGGGGAAGCCACAGCTCTGTCCTAGCTTTTAGAATATATAAACTCTGTGTATTGACATTAAATCCTGCCCAAGAGGTATGATTAAGGCAGGTAAATAAAGAGCAATTATTAAGGCAAGAGACTTGTCCTGTGGACTCATTCCACTGGATTGAACCCATCAACAACAAATAGGGATAGGATATGCAGGCTAGAAGAGACCGGGAAAGATTACGGTGGAGATGAACTTGAAAGCCTGCAGAATTATTCAAAGACATATTACCAAGCCAAATATTAATGTGCTCCCCAGATGCCAACAATTTCCATATTTGTCCTTGCATGTGTGGAGTTCCCAAAAGGTGAGGCTGAGGAGAAGAAAGGCCTTTATCATGCCACACAATGGTCTCATTAGCAGTGGCGCTTAGATGGTTTCCCTCTCGATGCCATCGAAGGGAATGATTAGAGAACTTTTCATGAAAGTCACCATGAGGGCTCCAATCTACAATTTTGGGATGATCATGTAACAATTTTAAAGTTTTCCCCCTACATTGGTTCCATTCTATATGAGACAATGGAGTCTCGATGTGAGGCATGGAGCAAGGAGGTAATGGTGACTGCCCTTCAGATATATTGGAAAACACACCCTTAAGCCCCCTTACTGACAATAGCACGGTAAGGGCTGCAAAAGATGAGGTATTATACTGCAGGCCCCATGCTTCGTGAGAAATATTTAGACAATAAGCAGTTGCCCCGAAGAAAATGGGATATCCTTCTGCACTAACTGAATAATTAGAGACCAGCTGACCTTCCTCATTAGGGTGTAATGAATATGACTGATAGGGGGCTGGCATGCAGTCAGAATCATTGGTATAAACCAGAACTTCAGGCTCTCCCCAGGAAATGACCTTGAACAAAGGAGGGTATGGCACATATGCCCAGCAGACATGTGAGGAACTTGTAAGCCCCACCTGGCAAGTGGCTATGGCCAGCATAGCCAGAAACATAGTACTCGAATTACGTGGCTGCTGTGCTTGGAATACAATCATTTCTGCTTCCTGAGTCAACTTCTTGAGCTGACCCCAAGTTGGGGGGACCGCACGTGTCGTGCTGGGCGTCAAACTTCATGCCCTCACTGACAGGTTCTTGAATTCCTTGAGGAACTCCTTGGTCCGAGCTCTCTTTGCCATGTCTTCTCTTAAGGTGTTGCGTGGGAACCCACTCACAGCCTTGCTCTGTGGAGACATAAGCATACCCCCGACCCCATTGTAGGACTTCACCCTCCACCCACTCCCCTGTGGGTGTAGAAACATATGGGATCACAGACTCCCTCTGTTGGCGAAGACGAAGATGTGAAATGACGGTCCGCTGTGGAGGAGTTTAGTGCCTGCCAATGATTTAAGAAATTGAGAGTAAAGAGGGCTCGGAGTAGGTGACGATGAGGAGACTTTGGGACTTCTCCTTTTTGTTTCTGTAACTGAAGTTTAAGAGTGTGATTAGCACGTTCGATGATCACTTGACCTTGACTATTGAAGGGAATGCCTGTAATATGATGGATAGAATACAAAGCAAGGAAATCAGCAAGTTTACCAGAGGTATACACAGGAGCATTGTCAGTTTTAAGAATTTCTGGAAGACCCATGACTGCAAAACAAGAATAAAGGTGAGTAATAACAGAATCAGCTTTTTCAGAGCTTTGGGCTGTAGCCTATTGAAAATAAGAATGGGTATCAATAGTGTGGTGAACATAATGGAGACGTCCAAAGGAAGCAACATAAGTAACATCCATTTGCCAAATATGGTTCCCTCATAATCCACGTGGATTGCACCCGGGTGGAAGGGAAGGAAGGGTGAGAGGAGCACAGAGAGCGCAAGAACGAACTATAGCACGGGCTTGCTTGTGGGAGAGGAAGAACCGACATTGGAGGCCTTCAGCACTGGTATGATGAAGAGCATGTTCAGTAAGGGCTTCTTGAACGGGGGCCACGAGAAGAGAATCAATATTCTCATTGCCTTTAGACAAAAGACCTGGCAATCCAGAATGAGATCGAATATGCACAATAAAAATAGGAAAGTGGTGTGCTTGGAGGAGAGTCTGTAAATGGGAGAACAAGTACTGTAAAGTCATCTGGGGGTTAAGTGGTAAAGAGGCAGTGGGAAGTTGAGAAGTGACATAAACAGCATATTGAGAGTCACTGACAATGTTTAAAGGCTCAGAAGGGAAATCTTGCAACACCAAGCATATTGCATACAATTCACTCTGTTGTACAGATGTGAAAAGAGAAGTAACAACACTCTGCATCGTAGAACTCCAGTAACCTGCCTTTTGAGAGCTAGAAGCATCTGCAAAAAAGGTGGACCCTTGGAGAGGACTGGAAGCGATGGAAGACAATGGGAGAACTGCATGTACCTGCAAAAAATAATATAGCTTATGTGGGGGATAATGATTATCGAAGCTGCCAATGTAATCTGCACAAGCCACCTGCCAAGCAGTAGAAAATTCAAAGTTAGTCTGAATGTCTTTAGAACTTAAACTGGTAACAATTCTACAGGGATCCTGTCCAGAGAGTTGATGACATCACCGGCGGCCTCTAATGATCAGCTGGGCAAGTTTATCCACATAAGTTAAGAGTTTTTTGTTCTGTTGATTTTGTAAGAATATCCATTCAAGAATTCCGTGGGTTTGTCCTAAACATCCAGAAGGGGAATGAAAAGTATGAAAAAGAAACAGTATAACAGGGAATGAGGGTTCAAAAAAGACAAGGAAGCCAGAACTCAGGCACTGCTCCACAAATTGCAATTCTTGTTCCACTTGTGGTGTGAGGGATCGGGGACGTCGAGGGCAGAATCGCCCTTGAGAGTAGCAAACAGATGTTGCAATGCATAAGTAGGTATACCAAGTGATGGCCGAAGCCAATTAATATCTTCAAGTAATTTCTGAAAATCGTTAAGAATCCTAAGATTATCCCTCTGAATTTGTAATTTTTTGGGTCGAATCTGTGTTTCTGAAAGACAGTAATCTAAGGGTGGGGTAGTTTAAACCTTTTCAGGGGCAATAACCAATTTATAAAGCTTAAGGTGCCCCTGAAGATCAGCAAAGGCAGCATTATGCAAAGCTTGTGATGGAGCAGCAAGGAGAATATCATCCATATAATGGTATAACACAATGGTAGGGTGCCGAATATGGACAGGATTTATGGCACGATCAACAAATTCTTGGCATAAAGTAGGGCTATTTAGCATGCCTTGAGGAAGCGCCCGCCACTGATATCTTTCAATGGGACGGCCATTATTACATTCAGGTATAGTGAAAGCAAAACGTTCACAATCTGAAGGCTGTAAAGGAATAGTAAAGAAGCAATCTTTAAGATCTATAACCATTAAAGACCATCCAGATGGGATCATAGAAGGCAAGGGCAGGCCAGGTTGCAAATGACCCATGGATTGGATACATTTATTAATCTCCCGGAGATCTGTAAGAAATCACCATTTCCCAGATTTCTTTTTAATAACAAAAACAGGAGAATTCCAAGAAGTAGAGGGCTCAATATATCCAGCATCAAGCTGTTCAGCCACCAGTATTTTTAATGCCTCAAGCTTTTCTTTTGTCAGAGGCCACTGCTCAACCCACACAGGTTTATCTGTGTTCCATCAAAGTGGAAGAGCTCGAGGGATCTCGTGAGCAGTGGCAATTAGTTTAAAGAAGTGGACTTTTTGAGGGCTGATTAGGATTAAATCCCATCTTTAACATCATATTCTTAACATTAGGTGAAAGATGGGGAATAATTATAAAAGTTCTAAATTGATGCAACAAACCTCACCCCCATAAGTTCACAGCAATATCAATGATATAGAACTGTAAAGAAGCTGTTTGGCCTTCTGGCCCTACACAGTCAAAAGTGTCACTGCTGCAATAGACACATTGAGCTTGTCCTAGCCCAGAAAGAACAGTGGGTACCATGACCTTTGGCCAGTCAGAAGGCCATTTGAGCAAGACTAATGATAGAGACATCAGCCCCGGTATCCACTAGTCCTTCAAATGAGCGGCCAGCAATGGTGAGGTTAAGGACAGGTCGGGAATCTTGAATAAGAGTCTCCAAAAACACCTTTGTGCCTGTGCTGCTGAAACCTCCTTTGCGGCTGGCATTCCTTGCAGGAAAGGAAGCATGAGGCAAAAGCAAAAGCTGAGCTATTCGAGTTCCCGCAAAAATTTGTGTTGTATGAGAGACAGAAACCATGATTTGGATTTCTCCAGTATAATCAGGATCAATAACTCCCAGATGTATAAATATGCCTTTAAGTCTGCTGCTACTTCTTCCAATTACTAATCCAATCTTTCCTTCGGGAAGAGGCCTATAGACTTGAGTGGATAGTCTGTGAACTCTACCTGTGGGGGTCGAGGTATAAGTCCGGACAATGGAAAGATCAGCTGCTGCACTCCCCGCGGTAGCATAAGCTGAGTAACTTTTAGGGATTGCTCAGTTGATGAGCTATCCCATTGCTCACTGGGTATCGCTGAAACTGAGGCCTCACATTGTTGTGGGGGCCCTGAGGCCAAGGGCCCCCTGAGAAGTTTCCCGAATTCTCACCAGTAGGAGGTGGCAAAGGGTTGCCATTCTTGTCAAATTTTGACCTGCATTCATTAGTCCAATGAGGCCCTTTTCCACTTTGGGCATATAATCTTAAGGGTTGTTTCTTTGGTGCCCTGGACACAGGGCCAGTATTGTCTTGCTTGCCCCATCTGCACTCTTTTCTCATATGTCCAACTTTCCCAAAATTGAAACAGGTGGGCTGGTTGTTCCCCTTTTGAATAGCTCCAGCTAATATGGTGGCATGATAAGTAGCCCCACCAACACCTGCACAAGCTCAAACATACTCATCCAATGAGGCACCACTAGCCTTTAGAGGACACAATATCTTTTGGCAATCTTGATTGGCATTTTCTACAGCTAGAGATTGGATGATAAGAGAAGCTGCCTCAGTAGAACTAACACTCCTCTGTATGGCCTCTTTCAAACAAGATAAAAAGTCAGAATATGGCTCAGTGGGACTCTGCATAGTTTTTGCAAAAGAGGGTGCTAAGGTGCCAGAAGTTTCAATTTTTCTCCAGGCCTTTAAGAAAATCAGTTTAGTTTGAGACAAGGCAGGGTCACCCAGGGCAGCTTTGCCTCTAAAGTAGTATACTATCTGGAGCCTGTAAGCTCATCCTCAGTAGACCCAGGAGGCTGTTGCCGAGCATTGAGGCGGGACTGCACTCTAGCTCCCTCTACCCACCAACTACGCAATTGCAGCCATTGTGGGCTCTCTAAGACCGTCGTTCCCAAATGTTCCCAGTCTAACAGGAGTAAGATATTTTCACTGGAATAAGCATCAATCAGCCCAGTAACAAAAGGAGACTGCAGCCGTATGCCTGAACGACCTGTTTCAATTCTTTTAAAAATTTGTATTGCAAAGTTTGATAAGCAACATTCACTCCACTCTGGGGATAATTTGGGTCCTGGCCAGGGCCAAACGCTTGCCGAGTGACAGGGAATACCGAAGGTTGAGGAAAAGTGAAAGTGGTTCCGGATTTGGGAACCATCAGGGGATTGTCAACAAAATCAGGAGGGGGCAGAAAATCATCATCTGGTCCCTGTGTGACTAAAGGAAACTTAAAAGAACATCCCGCCAGTGGCACCGAGGGTCCAACCAGATAAACCGTGAGAAAAGTGGGCGGCGGCGGCCAAATTACTTTTTCTGAGTAAAGAGATCAGTTTCTGAATTTCTGACCAAGTAGGTAATTCAGGGGAATTTCCTGGGGGCTCCCCATCCGGCAGTTCCTCCTCCAGGTCTCTAGGTGTTAAGGGAGACAAGGAGAGCGGTTGGGGGGGCTCTTCCTCTATCCATCTGAATCAGCTTTATCTGAGTCAGCTGTTTCTGAATCTGTCTGTAAAAGGTGCAGCACCTGTGTGATAGTGCTGCAAACGGTCCATATTTTTAAATCAATCGTGTCTCAGCGCTGATGAGCAAGACGAAAAGCTTTAACTACTTGTTGCCAACTATGAAGATTTAACTGTACTTGAGACTGACACTGAAACAATAACAATGCTGTTGCACCAGAGCAAATAACTGTTTTAATGTATTTTCTTTTACTTCAACCCCCATCGAACTCCACAATCCTTGAATTAACTTTCGATAGTTATGCTCCACAGCTGAGGGGGCATTTCCCATTTTTATGAGAGTCCCCTGTTGGGTGCCACTTACCGATTGCCAAAGGGGTGCCTCTTCGGTCCCTCCATCCTGCTCAGGATTGCAGACCCTGCTCGCTGCGCCACTTGTCATGGCCCGATTGCAGAACGGGGGATGTACACAGAAAGAAACAGACAAAAACACACAAACACACACAAAAGACGGTACAAGACTGCAGCGCTTAGAGCACCAGTCATTTTATTTTTATACTGTTCAATTTGGCGAGCGACCCATAGCTATTTTCTCAGCTACTTTCTGGTACGTGACTTCCCATGGGTTAACAGCACCTGTTCCTCTAGACATAGCACAAGAGATGCCCTTCAATGTCTGATACCGTTTGCAGGATAACAAGATGTCTGGCTTGCTTGCATAGCACAAGAAAGGAAGATGTTTGCATCCTGTCCTTCAATGTCAGGTACCGTGTGCAGGATAACAAGACGGCTGGCTTGCTTACAAAACCACGGGTCCTTGGCCATTTGCCCGGAGGAACAGTTCTCTATGCTGGTCAACAAGTCATGTCCTGCTAATTGTGGGAACAAGCAATGAGTTCCTGTTTTGCTAAATTTGGGTCTCGGCCAATCTGACCCAGGGACAGCTTCTTCATCAGGGTCCACATGGATGTTCCTCAAGAGACATGCTTGGATATGATGGATGGCATGTGTTGTCAGTTCGGGGTGACTGCACTGCTCCTGGGCCATGTGTTGTTGAGTGGCAGTGGCATGGCCTTCAGGCTATGGTTGTGCTCCAGCACCTGCACCACGTCCAGCAGGCCCAGAGCAGAAGTGTCGTTCTGGTCCCAGATCACAGACTTCATTTAAAGAGAATGATGGAAAAAATAATCCTTGGATTATTATAGCTGCTGTGGAAACCCAGCTATGTGATAGTGTTTTAACTTCAAGTCTGCAAAAGTCCAGCAGCCTGGGCAATCTGAAGAAAGAGCAATAAGATGGGGAAAAGGAGTCTATTCAGAAGCCTTCAGAGGATAAACCTCCAGCAGAAAACAGCCCTTTAGGGAGCCTCCCTCCCAAAGCTCCAGGACACAAGGCCTCCGTGGATGACAACCCCTTCATGAAGATTTTACTCAAATAAAATAACTCCACTGCAGGCTCGAGGCCCACAGGTCCACAGGTCTGGTTTCACAATACACCTCTACCATGAATTGGGTCAAACCACCCACTCAGCCTATTGGCTTTGGTTTAGAAATTGAGAAAAGAATCCAGGATTGAGAGTCAAAGAAAAAATCAGATGATTAACTCTTTGAATTTAATTCCAGACCTTGCCCAACTAAGATCTTGGAAGACGTTGTGGGTGTTCCTGAAAAGAAGGTACTTCAAATCACTGTCCCCAAGTCACCAGCCTTCGAATTGAAGAACAGAATCCAAATACCCACCAAAAGAGATGAGGAAGAGGATGAACCGGTAGTGATAAAAGCTCAATCTGTACCACATTATGGGATGCCTTTTAAGCCCCAAATCGTAGAGGCAAGAACTGTGGAGATGTGTTCTTTCTCCTTTGATTCTCTAGACAAAGAAAGTCAGTTACAGAAGGAGAAGAAAATTAAAAAAAAAACTGCAGAAAGGGGAGGTACCCAAGTTCAAGGCACTTCCCTTGCCTCATTTTGATACCATTAACCTGCCAGAGAAGAAGGTAAAGAATGTGACCCAGAGTGAGCCTTTCTGCTTGGAGACTGACAAAAGAGGTGATGTGAAGGCGTGGATTTGGAAGCACCAGCTAGAGGAAGAACTGAAACAGCAGAAAGCAGCAGCTTGCTTCAAGGCTTGTCCAAACACCATCATTTCTCAGGATCCCTTTATTCCCAAGAAAGAGAAAAAATCAGTTACTGAGGGCCTTTCTGGTTCTCTAGTTCAGGAACCTTTTCAGCTGGCTACTGAGAAAAGAGCCAAGGAGCAGCAAGAGCTGGAGAAGAGAATGGCTGAGGTTGAAGCCCAGAAAGCCCAGCAGTTGGAGGAGGCCAGGCAGAAGGAGGAAGAGCTGGAGGAGGAGCTAGCTATGCTACGGAAATAACTGGTGCATAAGGCAAATCCAATACGAAAGTACCAGGGTGTGAAGGTAAAGTCAAGTGACCAGCCTCTGAGTGTGCCTGTATCTCCCAAGTTCTCCACGCGATTCCACTGCTAAACTCAGCTATGAGCTGCAGACAGCACCTGGCAACAGGACTTGCTCTTACATCAAACCAGGAGCCGTGTTTGTCACCAGGCATGGAGAGAACCCATTTCTCCAGACTTTCACCTACCCATGCCCGAGAGCATACTTGACAACCATGGACTCCAATGTTATTGTGAATTATTTTCTTACATTATTGAGGCTAATCATGAGACTCAACTCATGTATGTCTCGATTAGACTCTATGTAGTTATTTCCTTTTAAGCTATCAGTTGGGATTTCATGTGGGTCTTAGCTCTGCAGCGCAATCTGTTTCCCCTTACACCCCTCCCTTTTGTAAAATTTTAATTAGAAAATAAAGACAGTTAAATCCCGAAAAAAAAAAAAAACTAATTCTGATTCAACACTGGCCTGAGACAGTGTGTGAGGAGGTGCAAAATGACTGTAGAGGTCATCCACATTACTGGACAATAAACGGGTTGTGGCCTGATAAAACTGAAGAATGTAATCAATCCTAACACTTTAATTTAGAAGAGATTAAGGATCTTTTACCAGAAGTGAAGACCTACTGGCCTGATGTAATTCATTTCTCTCCTAATTGCAGCCAGTTCTGGAAGCACGAATGGGAGAAGCATGGGACCTGTGCTGCGCAGGTGGAGGCTCTCAACTCTCAGAAGAAGTACTTTGGCAAGAGTCTGGCTTTGTACCAAAAGCTGGACCTCAGCAGTATGCTCTTAAAGTTGGGGATAACACCATCTATCAATTATTACCAGGTTGGAGATTTTAAAGATGTGCTTACCAGACTGTACAGAGTGGTACCTAAACTCCAGTGCCTTCCGCCAAGAGAGGGTGAGATAGTGCAAAAGATCAGTCAGATAAAGCTGTGCCTCACTAAGCAGGACCAGCAGCTGCGCAACTGCACCGAACCGGGCGAGTGGCCATCCCGCAAGCAGGAGGCCTGGCTGGTGGGGGCGGCTGCCCAGGACCAGGGGCTGCGGGTCTGTCTGTGAAGACGGCCCGTCTTTTACCCCCCACCTAAAAAGATCAAGCACTGATTCCAAATTTGGAAATATTCTGTATTTTAAAATACAAGAGAAATTCACAAACTGCTGCTTTCTGAAAGCTCCCAAGTTGAGTCTCCTGTTTATAACTCTTGCGTTAGCAGCAAGCCTTTTTGTTGTTTTGTTTTTTTCCTTTAATGGCATGAATCGAGTTTTGTAGTTCGTGTAGAAATGGGACGGACGTGCAGCTTGTGGAGGGGAAGGCGTTCTCCCATGCCTGACGGCTGCTTTATGTTTAGCACAGAGCTTGCAGGTTTCTTCTTCTTCATTATGGAGCTCTTCAGCATCTTTAGAAGGCCAGGCAGGCACCGTGGAGTTGGTACCAATCCAGGAGACTTTCTTGCATGAGTTTTCCTCTCAGAGTCTGTCGCCTGCCTGGGGTGGGGGTCTCCATAGGACATGAGATCTGCTCACAGCCGGAGCCGGACAGTGGCTGGGGCATATCTAGCTTAGGGTTGGGGTCTCTTCCGCATGGCCAGAGATCCAAGACACGGTCCCCTCACCAGCTTCTCCCTTGTGGGCGGCCTGCAGTGGGCACAAGCCTATCCTTGGAGGAGGACGTGTCCCCTTGTGCTCCGAGGGGATTCAGGTCGTATTCACAGAGCAGCCGACCAACTCTCCCAGTCCAGTCAGCGTACGTTTCCGGCTTGCTATTCCTTGCAAACTTAACGCCATAGGCTGGTTTACCTCAGGCCTCACTTTCTTTTTATCAGGAGGCAGCCAGAACAGGCTACTGATGTGTATTTAGAAATCTAAATGTAGCCCCAAGTGCCATGTGCCATTCTCAGATGGTGCGTCCTAGAACTGCAAAATGTGCTTGCCTTCTGGATGCACTAAAACGTGGCTATCACATCACTGGACACTGTGCCAGTGATGCTGAGCTGCTGTGATGGGATTTCGCCTGTGCAGTGGGGTGCTCTCCATGCCCTTATTAAACTACCTGTTATTCTCTTCAAAAAAAAAAAAAAAAAGTTCATCAATGATCCGCATCCCATCCACTCCCAGTTCCTCCATAGATCCAGTGTCCTCTCTCTACACGGGTCCAATCACGCGGACCCAGAACCCCATGGTGACCAGGACCTCAGTCCTCGGCGTTAGGTTGGAGGGCAGAGTGGTGATTGGTGCAGACATGCTGGGCTCCTACGGGTCCTTGGCTCGTTTCTGCAACATCTCTAGCATTGTGCTAGTCAACAACAGTACCATGCTGGGTGCTTCCAGAGACTATGCTGATTTCCAGTATTTGAAGCAAGTTCTTGGCCAGATAGTGATTGATGAGGAACTGTTGGGAGATGGACACAGTTATAGTCCTAAAGCTATTCATTCATGGCTGACCAGGCCCATGTACAGCTGCCGCTCCAAGATGAACCCTCTGTGGAACACCATGGTCATTGGAGGCTATGCTGATGGAGAGAGCTTCCTCGGTTATGTGGACATGCTTGGTGTAGCCTATGACGCCCCCTTCGCTGGCCACTGGTTATGGTGCATACTTGGCTCAGCCTCTGCTGCGAGAAGTTCTGGAGAAGCAGCCAGTGATAAGCCAGACTCAGACACCCGCGAGCTAGTAGAACGCTGCATGCAAGTGCTATACTGAGATGCCTGTTCTTTCAACCGGTTTCAAATTGCCAGTGTAACCGAAAAAGGTGTTGAAATAGAGGGATCACTGTCTGAAGAGACCAACTGGGATATTGTCCACATGATGAGTGGCTTTGAATGAAATAAAGATGCATTCTCTAAAACTAAGGTTAAAACTCTTCCTTTTAACTTTGAACTTGCCTTGTTCAAAGGTAATATTTTCTTTTGTACATTAAATAAATCCTTTAAAATGCTAAAAAAAACGAAACCAAAAATTTATTGAAAATATAAATAAAATTGATACCCCCAGTAATACTTATAAAGAGAGAGAGAGGGAAAGGAGGAGGACACAAATTATAGATATCATAAATAAAATGGGGAACATTCCTACAGATGCTATAGACAATAAAGGGAAAATAAGGTAATCATATGAGCAAATATCTATTTACATATATTTGACAACTTAGATAAAATGAACCAATTGCTTTAAAACCACAAGCTAACAAAACTTAACAAATGTGAAATATACAATCTAAATATCATACTAATAGTTACTAAAGAAATTAAATCTGTAATTTAAAAACTTCCAAAAAAGAAACCTACACTCCCAGATGGAACAAACACTTATAAAAGATACAACATCCATTTTACACAATCCCTTCCCAGAATTAGAAGAGGAGAAAACACTTCCCAATTTATTTTATAAGGCCATCATGACTATAATACCACAGTGAGACAAAATAATTAAAAGAAAAGTACAGACCAATATTCCTCATGAAAGCAAAGTTTTTCAACAAAATATTAGCAAATAAAATAAAGTAATATGTAAAAAAGTTATAGCCAAATATAATTTGTCCTGAAATTTCAATGATTGCTCAATATTCAATAATCAATGAATATAATCCATTATATTAACAGTATAAAGAAAAAATACATAATGTTACTAATAGGTGAAGAAGAAGCATTTGACATAATCCAATATATGTTTATGATAAACAGTTCCTCAACTGATAAAGGACATCTACAAAACAAACCTATGGCTAGTATAATATTTAACAGTAAAAGATTGAACGCTTTCCCCTTAAGATTGAGAACAAGGCAAGAATGTCTGTTTTCACCACTCTTATTCAATATCATACTGGAAGACTTAGTGCAATAAAGAAAGAAAAATGAATAAAAGCCATACAGATTGGAAAGGAAGAAATAAAATCATTTCTATTTTATTTGACATGATTATCTATGTAGAAAATCATAAGGAATCTACAAAAAACTCTTAGAACAAATAAGTGAGTTCATCAAAGTCAACATATACAAGATAAAAACACAAAAATCCACCATATTTCTTCTATATACTAGCAATGAATATTTGGAAACCAAATTTTTTTTTTCAAATATCATATACGATAGATTTTTAAAAGCCCAAAGTATTTAGGTATAGACCTAGCAAAACATGTACAGGATGTGTATGCTGAAAATTATAAAACATTGATTTAAAAAAAAGATAACCTAAATCAATAGAGAGATAAACTACATTTACAGATTGGAAGACTCAACATAATAACAACATCAATTTTCCCAAAATTTTTCTATAGATTTAATGAAATTCAAATCAAAATCCCAGCAGGATTTTTTGTAGATACAGTCAAGCTAATTCTAAAATGTATATGGAAAGGAGTTATATTTCTTCCTGATTGGGGCTTGGGAGGTTGTGGGTTTCCAGGAATTTGTCCATTTCCTTGATGTTTTCAAGCTTATGTGCATAGAGATTGTTATAGCATTAAAAGATGGTATTTTGTATTTTTGTGGTATCCGTTGTAATATCTCCTTTTTCATTTCTGATTGAGCTTATTTTGGTCCTTTCTTTTTTATTTCTGGTTAATCTAGCAAAAGGTCAATCAATTTTGCTTATCTTTTCAAAGAACCAACTTTTTGTTTCATTAATATTCTGTATTTTTGTTTTGTTTGGTTTTAAATTTCTGACATTAGTTATTTCTTTTTTATCTGCTGGCTTCAAGTTTGGTTTGGTCTTCCTTTTCTAGTTCCTTCAGGCAATCCATTAGATTTTTTATTTGTGATCTATCTGTTTTCTTGATATAGGCATTTAAGGCTATGATTTTTCCCCTTAGGACTGCTTTTGCAGTCCTATGAAACCCATAGATTTTGATAACTTATGTTCTCTTTGTCATTTAGTTTGAGGAATCTTTTGATTTCCATCTTGATTTCCTCCTTGACCCAATAATCATTTAGCAATAGGTTATTTAATTTCCATGACCTTGTGTAGAATTGAGTGTTTCAGTTGGAGTTGATTTCTAATTTTACTCTACTGTGATCTGAGAAGATGTATAATTTCTAGTGTCATTTATAGTGTTTTTTTAAAATTTGTAGAGACCTGTTTTGTGGCCTAATATGTTATCAATCTTAGAGAATGCTCCATGTGCTAATGAGAAGAATGTATATTCAGTAGTTTTTGGGTAGAATGTTCTGTAAATGTTTTGTGAGGCCCATTTGCTTTAGACTCTCATTTAAATCCAGTGCTTCTTTGTTAGTTTCTGCACAGCCAAGGAAACAAATAATAGAGTGAAAAGGCAACCAATAGAATGGGAGAAAATATTTGCATGTTATATATCCAATAAGGGGCTAATAACCAGAATCTACAAAGAACTCAAGCAAATCAGCAAGAAAAACAATCAAATAACCCCATTAAAAAGTGGACAAAAGACATGAACAGAAGCTTTTCAAAAGAAGATATACTAATGGCCAATAAAAATATGAAAAATATCAACATCACTAATTATCAGGGAAATGCAAATCAAAACCACATGAAATATCACCTAACTCCAGTGAGAATGGCTTTTATCAAAAGGTCCCAAAACAATAGATGCTGGCGTAGATGTAGAGAGAAAGGAACACTTACACACTGTTGGTGGGACTGTAAACTAGTACAACCTCTATGGAAAATAGTATGGAGATTCCTCAAAGAACTAAAAGTAGACCTACAATTTGATCCAGCAATCCCACTATTGGGTATTTACCCAAAGGAAAATAAGTCATTTTATCAAAAAAAACACTTGTACTCAAATGTTTATTGCAGCACAATTCATAATCACAAAGATGTGGAATTGAGCCAAGTGCCCATCAATTCATGAGTGGATTAAGAAAATGTGGTATATGTATACAATGGAATACTACTCAATTATAAAAAATGATGGTGATCTAGCACCTCTTATATTTTCCTGGATAGAACTTGAGCCCATCCTACGAAGTGAGGTTTCACAAGAATGGAAGAATAGGCACCACATGTACTTGCCATCAAATTGGCACTGACTAATCAACACTAAGGTGCCCCCACAGTGGTAATAATCTTTGGGGGTTAGGGTATTGGGGGTGGGTAAACTCACAACTAATGGATGGGGTGAGCATTGTAGGGGGGGAAGGGCATGCCTCAAATCATGGTTTGGATGTGGCAAAGTCATAACATGTAACCAAAATGTTTGTACCCCCATAATATCCTGAAATTAGATAGATAGATAGATAGAAAAGAAAATGTGGTATATGTATACAATAGAGTACTATTCAGCCATAAAAATGAATTAATACCTTTTGCAACAATCTGGGTGGATCTGGAGACCATTCTCCTAAGTGAAGTAATGCAAGAATGGAAAAGCAAACACCACATGTACTCACTATTAAATTGGAACTAACTGATCAGCACTCATGTGCACAGATGGAAGTAAAACTCAGTGGAAATTAAGCAAATGGGAGGGGAAGGAGGGGATGGGTGAAATCATACCAAACGGGTACAATGTACACTATCTTGGTGATGGGCACACTTATAACTTTGACTCAAGCAGTATGAAAACAATCCATGTAACCAAAGCATTTTCTCACTCATAATATTCTGAAATTAAAAATAATGTATATGTAAAGAAAAAGGAACTAGAATAGCCAAAACGATTTTAAAAGAATAATGTTGGAGAACTTATACTACCTAATTTTACAACCTACTACCTGTATATAGCTACAGTACTAAACACAGTGTGGTGCTGGCAGAGGAATAGACATGTAGATCAATGAACCAGAATCCCATCTAGAAAATTACCTACACAAATAAGTTCAATAGATTTTTTTTGAGACAGGGTCTTACTCTGTCACCAGGGAGAGAGTGCAGTGGCATCATCATAGCTCACTGCAACCTGAAATTCCTGGGATCAAGCAATCCTCCTGCCTCAGCCTCCCAAGTTGCTGGGACTACATGCACATGTCACCATGCCTGGCTAATTTTTCTATTTTTTTGTAGAGACAGGGTCTCACTCTTACTAAGGCTGGTTTCAAACTCCTGGATTCAAGCAATCTACCCACCTTGGCCTCCCAAAGTGCTAGGATTACAGACATAATTCAATTGATTTTTGGCAGAGGGAAGATAACTTTTTCAACAAATGGTGTTAGAAAATTTGAGCATGTATAGGCAAAATAAACAAACAAAAATCTTGCTCTGCCTCACCTCATACCCTATAAAAAATTAAATGGATCATCAATCTAAATGTAAAACATAGTACTATAAAACATTTGGAAGAAAAAATGAAGAGAATTTCTGTAAACTTGCATTAAGCAATGAGTTCTTGGAAAAGACCAATGAATGGATCCATAAAAAAAAAAATTGGTAAATTGGAATTCAGCAAAAATGAAAACTGTTGCTAGCAAAATACTCTGTACAAAAATAAAAAAGAAAATCTAAAGACTTGGAAAATATGTTTTAAGTCATATGTCTGATAAAGGACTTGTAGTGAGAAAGCATAAAGAAACTCAATAATAACAATAAAAAATTCAATTGGAAAATGGGTGAAAGACCTGAACAGACACTTCGCCAAAGGGGATATATGGATGATGAATACACATATGGAAAGATCTTCAGCATCACTAGTTATCAGGGAAAATCAAATTGAAACCACAATGAGACATCACTACCACCTATAAGAATGTCTAAAATAAAAAATCCTGACAAACGTCAATGATAATGCTGAGCAACTGGAACTCTTATACATTGTTGGTGAGAATTCAAACTGGCACATCCACTTTGGAAAACAGTTTGTCAGTTTTCTTACAAAGTTAAACATGCACTAACCATATGATTCACCAATGGCACTCTCAGGCATTTTTCCCAGAGATATTAAAACTTATGTCTACACAAAAACATATTTATCTATGCTCAGAGCAGCTTTATTTATAATAGCCCCAAATTGGAAACAACCTTAATGTTCCTCAAAAGGTAATTGGATAAACAAACTATGATACATCCGTGCAGCGTAATACTACTCAGCAATAAAAAATAAAGTGTTGGTACAGGTATCAACTTAGATTAATCTCAAAGGCATTATGCTGAGTCACGAAGCAAGTCTCAAGTTATATATTGTATCATCCATTTATATGACAGTCTCCAAAAGGCAAAACTGTAGTGGTGGATAACAATATGTGGATGTGCCAAATTCTAGACTCCTATTCTGTTACATTGATCTATGTGCCTATATGTTGGACTGTAAGCTTCTCAAGGGAAACAGTGATATCACATTCATATTTGAACCCCAATACCTTGCAAGAAGTAGGCACTCCTTAAAGGTTGCTGGATGGAAGAGTACTGACTTTCAAATTCACATATGGAGACACAGGTGGGCAGATTCAGAAATAGAACCCAGGTCATGGCCTTTCACATCTGCACATCTCCATCTGTCAATACCCAGAAATAGCAACTATCCCAGTACATCTTCTCTAGGAAGATTAAACACTCTCTCAGCTTCCCCACATTATAATCACTATGTACAACAGCCATGCTAAAGGATAAGGCTATCACAGAAGCAGCCTTGCGCTAAGTAATTCCAAATCTTGATGAGCTGAGCTCTTGCTAAGATGGTAAAGGGGACTCTCATTTGTTCATCAGCCTTCTTGACTAGTAAATTTGTGGTAAATTGGCATGGCATCCTCAACCATACTGCAAACATTTTTTAAGAGCTACCAGTGTCAATGGATCTTCCATCATCTCAGATTCTGATGATTTCAGGCACAATTTTCCTTATCATAAATTTATAGAAGTCACAGAGTATCAGTTTTATGAATCCTGGCAAGTCATGTGTTATTTTTTTCTTGACTTAAAAAGCTAGCATGTAATATACTTTTGTAATTTTTTGAGGCCAGAATGCAGCAGTTGTCCATTTGTTCATGTTTATAAGGTTGGTAGCTGATGGTTACATATGTATATCTCATCAACAACTGCAGAGATTGTGGCAATCAGATATGACCACGTTATCCCATATTGGCCAATCAAACTTCATTTGGCTATCCAAACCAATTATATGCCTAATAAATTAAAATAGCCTGTCTTTCTAGTCCTGTCTGTCATAAACACATTCAAACATTCTTAAGGCAAATCACATAAAATAAATGAATTCGGCAGAACAAATCCCTTTGCAAATTAATATTACAAATTCATTATTTACCCACTCAGATAGCTAATCCTACAAACCACTGTCTCCATGGAAGCACCTATCAAGGCTCTTACTCTCTGCTGTAGATATTGCCCATGGAAATCCCACACTTTTACACCTCTATGTTCAGAGGCTCATATGTGTCTGAAGCTTGCTGGTGTCTGTCTATGTATCCAGGCTGGCTGGGTCACTGTTCTAGGACAGTGTCCTGCATTCCACAAGATAAAAGTGGTGAATTGAAGGATATGGAGACTACAGAAGCTCCTAGGTTGTTTGTCAACTTGGTGTAGGTTATCTACTCTTACTTGCCAGGGTCTTTAATTTGGTAGTTCTCAATGCTGGGTGCACATTAGAATCACCTGGGGAGCTTTTTAAATAAACCAATGGCCAGAATTTACACAAGAACAATTCATTTTAAATGTCTGAAGGTGAGATGAGGCATTCATATAGTAAAAACTCTCTAGATGTTTCCAATGTGCAGTCACAGTTGAGAAGTATTTCTTTGAATCAACCACAGTTATAGATACTCCCACTCAGTCATTGTGGCGCTTGCTGCAACTCTGATTTCATTTTGTAATCTTCATATTCCAGAAGGAATTGGTGAAAATATATTTTCATTCTGGGAATAGCCTAGCCTTCCAAAGGAATCTCTATTTGTAGAACTGTTGGGGGAAGAAGAAAGAAATTTACTGTCAAATGTCAGCCACCAGGCTCTCCTTAAGATCAGTCCCCAAAGTTGTATATCTCTCTTAGGTAAGTTTTACTGCCTTCACTACAGATGTTGGGGAATCTCTGAGCTATGTCACAGATTCACTATGCCTAGTGATAAGAGTGGCAAGGGTGTGAAAGTTTTCCTTCAAGCTACATACTTAAAATGACACCCTTGGGGAGCCTTATAGAACACATCTAATATTGCTCAAGGGCTGAAAAGCCAGCTATTATTAATATTTTGTCCCAGTCTCTTCAAATTACCTCAGTTTATCAATACAAATATACCTTAGGAACATGTAAAATAATAGCTATAAAAAATAGAAAGCGAGGGGGGTGGATTGTTTGAGCTCAGGAGTTCGAGACCAGCCTGAGCAAGAGTGAGACCCCATCTCTACTAAAAATAGAAAGAAGTTAATTGGACAACTAAACATATATAGAAAAAATTAGCCAGGCATGGTGGCACATGCCTGTAGTTCCAGCTACTCAGGAAGCTGAGGCAGGAGGATCACTTGAGCCCAGGAGTTTGAGGTTGCTGTGAGCTAGGCTAATGCCACGACACTCTAGCCTGGGTAACAGAGTTGAGACTCTGTCTAAAAAAAAATGGAAAGATATCCCATGTTAATAGATTAGAATAATTTAAATTGTTAAAATGTCCCTACTATCCAAAATGGTCTACAGATTCAATGAAATCCCTATCAGAATTCCAGTGGCATTTTTTTTATTTAGGCATACTATGGGGGTACAAATGTTAAGGTTATGTATATTGCCCTTGTCCCCCCCTCAAGTCAGAGCTTCCAGTGTGTCCATCCCCCAGATGGTGAGCATCACACTCATTATGTATGTATATACTCATCCCCTTCTCCCCCCTCCCACCTGCCCAACACCCGATAAATGCTATTGCTCTATGCCCACTTAGGTGTTGATCAGTGAAACCAATTTGCTGGTGAGTACATGTGGTGCTTATTTTTCCATTCTTGGGATAATTCACTTAGTAGAATGGGTTCCAGCTCTATCCAGGAAAATATAAGAGGTGCTATATCACCGTTGTTTCTTATAGCTGAATAGTACTCCATGGTATACATATACCACATTTTATTAATCCGCTCATGGATTGATGGGCACTTGGGTTGTTTCCACATTTTTGCAATTGTGAATTGTGCTGCTATAAACATTTGAGTGCAGGTGTCTTTTTTATAGAGTGTCTTTTGATACAGAAACTTTCCAAAAGAAGACAGAATAATGGCCAACAAACATATGAAAAAATGCTCAGCATCTCTAATCATCAGGGAAATGCAAATCAAAGCCACAATGAGATATCACTTATTTCCAGTGATAATGGACTTTAGTAACAAGTCCCAAAACAATAAATGTTGGCATGGATGTGGAGAGATAGGAACACTCCTACATTGCTGGTGGGACTGCAAACTAGTTCGACCTCTATGGAAAGCAATATGGAGATACCTTAAAGCAATACAAGTGGATCTACCATTTGATCCAGTGACATTTTTCACAGAAATAGATAAAATAATCCTAAAATTCATGTGGAAACACAAAAGACTCAAATAGCAAAGGCTATCAAGCAAAAAGAACAAAACCATCATACTGCTTGATTTTAAAATCTACTACCATGCTACAATAATCAAAACAGTATGATACTGGCATGAGAATAGACACATATACCAATGGAATAGACTAGAGTCTATTCCATAAGTAAATCAACCCATTTATGGTCAATTGATTTTTGACAAGAATGCCAAGAACATACAATGGGAAAGGACAATCTCTTCAATAAATTGTGCTGGGAAAACTGGATATACACACGCAGAAGAATGAAATTAGATCCTCATCTCATACTATATACAAAACTAAATTCAAAATGGATTAAACACTTAAACATAATATCTTAAACTGTAAAACTACTAGAAAAAAGCATAGTAGGAAAGCTCCATGACCTTGGTCTAGGCAATGAGTTTTTGGATATGGTCCCAAAAGCACAGGCAACAAAATCAAAAATGGATGATGGGATTACATCAAAGTACAAAGCTTTTGCACAGCAAAGAAAACAATGAACAGACTGAAGAAACAACCAACAGAATGGGAGAGAATATTTGCAAACTCTATATCTGATAAGGGGTATTATTCAAAATATATAATAAACTCAAACAACTCAATAGCAAGAAAACAAATAGCTCTATTAAAAAATAGGAAAAGGACCTGAGTAATCATTTCTCAAAAGAAGACATACAAATGGCCAGCAGGTATATGAAAAAATGCTCAACATCACCAATCATCAGGAAAATGCAAATTAAAACCACAATGAGATATCATCTCATACCTCTTAGGATGGCTTTTATCAAAAGACTTAAGATGACAGTTGTCGGCTAGGATGTTGAGAAAGGGGAACACTCATATATTGTTGGTGGGAATGAAATTAGTATAGCCACTATGGAAAACAGTACAGAGGTTCCTCAAAAAACTAAAATAACATTACCATATGATCCAGCAAAGGAAATGAAATCAGGAAATGAAATGTGTCAAAGAGATATTTATATTCCCATGTTCACTGCAACATTATTCACAAAAGCCAAAATATGGAATCAACCTAAGTGTTGATCAACAGATGAATGGATAAAGAAAATATAATACAGGTACACAGTGGAATACTATTCAGTCTTAAAAGGTGGGAAAATCCTGTCATTTGTGACAATATGAGTGAACCTGGAGGATATTATGCTAAATGAAATAAGCCAGGTGCAAAAAGACAAATACTGCATGATCTCACTTACATGTGATATCCAAAACAATTGCAGTCATAGAAGCAGAGAGAAGAATGGTGGTTACAGGAGGCTGGTGGGGGTAAATTGGGAAAATATTGGTCAAAGGATATAAAATTTCAGAGAAATGAATGTGTTCAAGAGATCTACTGTACATCATGGTGACTATAGTTACTAACAAATATTGTACACTTGAAAATTGCTGAGAGTAGGTTTTAAGTGTTCTCACCACAAAAAAATTATGTTAGGTAATGTATATGTTAATTAGCTTGATTTAGCCATTTCACAATGTATATGTATATGAAAACATCATGCTGAACACCATAAATATATACAACTTTTACTTTTCAGTTAAAAAATAAAAATATCTATAATAATAACTAACACATATGGCCAGGTATTAAATGCTTTATGTATATTAATTTATTCTTTACAATACCCTATTCAGTAGATACTATTGCTATCCCTATTTTATAATAGGGAAGCTGAGACTTAGGGGAGTTAAGTAATTTACCCAAGGCATTAAGCTAGTATGTGGCAAAGCCAAAATTCAACTGCAGGCAGTTTTTCTCCAAATCATGTAGGCTTAGTCACTTTGTTTCTCCCACTCACAAATCCTTCCTCTCACCTCTCCTGTTTTGACCCCTGTTTGGCTTTGCACTTTGGCTCCTGTTCTTCTCCTTGCTCTAAAGTTTATTGCCATGTTTTAGATGTGCTTCCTGCCTTGACCTTGGCCCTCTCCTTTCAGAGTAGCCCTTTGGTTCCTTACCGTTTAGCTCCATCGACCAGGACCACTCATCATACCCACTCCTGGTGCTATCCATTGCCACCCCTCACATGAGTCCTGTGGGCCTGGCTTCTTGTAGCTGCTCCCTGCTCAGCCTCCCCACTGGGGATAGTTAATCAGTGAAAAGCAAGTAGGTATCACTGAGTCTTCTCTTTTCCAGGTTAAACAGCCTCAGATACTTCAATCTCCTCTGTTGGGCTGTGACTTCATGTAACCTCTCCATCCTGAACCCTCTGTTCCAGACATGCTCTAGTATGTCCCCAACTGTCCCAGAGTTCCATGTCTAGGACTGAGCCTACTACTGGGGGAATCTGACCAAGATAGAGCAGAATAAGACTAACAAAGATTATCTTTAATAAACCAAACAGGAAACAAGGTGCTATGTGCCTTTCCCTCACTGTAGGGCCCAGGAGCTGGTTTCAGACCATTCGTACCGACCTGGTCCCACTCCACCAGGCTGGGCTTAAAAATGCTGTCAAGCTCCTTAAAGAAAAGGCGTAGGAATTCATCAGTCAGTCCCTGTGAGGAAGGAAAAGGTTATGGAGCAGTCAAGGTGTAGAGGACTAGACTGTTCAAGGACAGGAGAGACAGATGGAGGAGAGCAAAGGCAGAGGGATGATAGCAGCCATTTAATGAGCACCTCCTATCAGCTGAATGCTGTGCCTTGCCCACCCCACCACCACCACTATGCTCCCGTAACACCCTATGCACAGCCCTATCACCACACTTGCCACATTTGACATTCTTGGCCACTAGCAGCCACCCAAAATATTTTCTGAATGACTAAATGATATTTTAATTTTCTGTTTATGTGTCCATCTTCCCTACTAAACTGTAAATGACTTGAGGTATCCTGCCTTATTTATACTTATATGTGTCATTCCATGCATAATGTGGACCATCAATAAATATTGAATAAAAAACTTATTTCTAGGAGTTTTACTAATAACTACCACCAACACCACAAAAACTGTTACTTTTCCTGCCACATTTTTTTGGCAAACTTTTATTGAGATAAAATTCATAAACTTACTAAGGTGGAAGAAAGCACTCTGAAAAGGCTATATACTATATGCCTCCAACTATATAATATTCTGGAAGATGCAAAACTATGGAAGCAGTAAAAGGATCAGTGCTTGCCAGGAATTAGGGGAGAAGAATGGATGAACAGGCAGAGATTTTTTAGGGCAGTAAAACTGTTCCGTATTATACTATAATGATGAGCACATGCCATTATACATTTGTCCAAACTTACAGAATGTACACCACCAAGAGTGAGCCCTAATGTAAACTATGGAGTTTGGGTGATTATGATATATCAATGTAGATTCATCAATTGTAACAAATGTGCTGTGCTGCTGCAGCATGTTGATAGTGAAAAAGGTTGTGTGTATGTGGGGTCAAGTGATATATGGGAACTCTCTCTACTTTCTGCTTAATTTTGCTGTGAACATAAAACTTCTCAAAAAATAGTTCATTAAAAATCATAGAACATAAAATTCACCATTTTAAAATGCACTACTCAGTGTTTTTTGGTATTTTCACGATGTTGCGCAACCATTACCACTGTCTAATTCCAGACACTTTTCTTTCTTTCTTTCTTTCTTTATTTATTTATTTTATTTCAGCATATTATGGGGGTACAAATATTACGGTTATGTATATTCTCCATGCCCCCCTCCCCCCTCGAGGCAGAGCCTCAAGCATAACCACACCCCATACGTTGCACATCTTACTCATTATGTTTGTATATACCCATCCCCTCCTCCCCCTTCCCACCCGCCCAACACCCAACAAATGTTATTCCTACATGTCCACTTAGGTGTTGATCCGTTAATACCAGTTTGCTGGTGAGACACCTGCACTCGAATGTTTATAGCAGCACAGTTCACAATTGCAAAGTTGTGGAAACAACCCAGGTGCCCAACAATACATGAGTGGATCAACAAAATGTGGTATATGTATACCATGGAGTACTATTCGGCTTTAAGAAACAATGGTGATATAGCACCTCTTGTATACTCCTGGATACAGCTGGAACCCATTCTACTAAGTGAAGCATCTCAAGAATGGAAAAACAGACATTTTTCATTACTTTCTTCTACCCTTCAAAACTTGTACCTGTTAGCAGTCATTTCCAATTTCCTTACACCCTGCACACATCTCCATCCTCTGGCAACTACTAATCTACATTCTCTATGTGTTTGCTTATTGTAGATATTTCATAGAAATGTTATCATACAATATATGGAGTTTTGTGACTGTCTTCTTTGACTTAGCATGTTTTCAACGTTTATCCATGTTATACTATGGATCAGTACTTCATTCTTTTTTGTGATTAACTAATACTCCATTACATGAACATTTGAGGAGTTTTCACTTTTTGGCTATTATGAATAATGCTGCTATAAACATCTAAGTACAAGATTTTGTGTAGACATATGTTTTCATTTCTCTTAGGTATATACCCAGGAGTGAAATTGATGAATCATACAGCAACTTTATGTTTAACTTTTTGAGAAACAGTCAAACTGATTTCCACAGCAGCTGCACCACGTTTGGATTCCTACCAGCAGTGTATGAGGGCTTCAATTTCTCCAAATCCATGCCAAAACTTGTTTTCTATTTAAAAAAAATTATAGCCTTCCTAGTGAATGTGAAGTGATGTCTCACTGTGGTTTTGATTTGCATTTCCCTAGTGACTGAGCATCTTTTTTAAGTACGTATTGGTTATTGGTATATCTTTGAAGAAATGTATATTCAAATCAGTTAACTATTTATTAACATGGTTATTTGCCTTTCTATTGCTGAATTCTAAATGTTCTTTATATATTCTGGATATAAATTCATTAGCAACATATGATTTACAAATATTTTCTTCCATTCTGTGGATTTTCTTTTCACTATCTTCATAGTATACTTTGACAAACAAAAGTTATATTTTTGATAAAATCTAATTCATTTGTTTTTGCTTTGGCTGCTTATGATTTTGGCATTAAATCTAAGAAATGATTGCCTAGTGCAAGGTCACACACACTTATGTTTATATTTTTTCCTAAAAGTTTTATAGATTTAGCTCTTACATTTAGGTCTTTGATAAATTTTGAGTTAATATTTGTATGTGGTGTGAAGTAAAGGTACACTTTATTCTTTTGCTTGGGATATATAGTTGCCCCAGCACCATTTGTTGAAGAATTGAGGGGAAAATTCAAGTTTCCCACCACACAAAAAGGAACGTTGTGTTGTGCCAGCTTGGAGTGCTCAACAAAAATTGTTATGAAATAGATTAAACAAATGCCATAAGATAGTTACCAGGCACAAGAGATGTACCTCAGGACTTTCTTGAGGCAGACAACTGGTGTAAACCAGCCCTGACTGCTTTAGAACTGCTTTAGTTGTTCTATAATACCCTTTAGCTAATTGTAATACTAAGATATCTGCCTAGAATTATAATATCATTAACATAACGTGGATTGTATGAAGGTGCATGATGATTGTACTGTGCATGCTTGATTTTTTTTAACATAACATGATAATACAAAGTAAGAGCTCTGTGTGACTCACTGAGAAGAGATTTAAGGTGACACCATGGGTGGACAGTGCAGGTTTTACTCTCTGAAGAACTTCTGCAACCACCCAGGAGTGTGTGCCTGGAGAGTTCCTGTACTGACCAGCAGTGAGTGCCTAGAGGATCCCTGTGTTATCCAGGAGTGAATGCCTGGAGGGTTCTTGTGCTGACTAGGAATGAACACCTGGAAGATCCCTGGGTTAACCAGGAATAAGTGCCCTTGTAAGTGACCTGTAATAAACTCATCTAACTCACCAAGCTGGACTTGTCTGAGTTGTTCTTTGCTCTTTCGGCTCCATCTCAATTTGGAGAGGTGGTTTTTCTATACTGTCCCAGGGTTTTCCTGAAACAAGACTATTCTCTCCTCATTGAATTTTCTTGTTATCTTTGTCAAACATCAATTGAACATAAATGATAACTGTTTATTTCTAGACTCTCAATTCTACTCCATTGAGCTATATGTCTATATTTATGCCAGTATGTAGTGAATTCTTATAATTTTATGTTGCCTTGGCATCCATATGCAGGTTTAACTTTATTATACCAGAATCAGGGCTCAGTCACCTTTGACACAGTTTTCAGTTCTACACCACACCAGCTCAAGCCAGTGGACAGAGATAAGAACTTAGAGGCATCTTTCCTACCTAGCAGAATGGGGTCCCCATTTCTCTACAAATTCCTTTAAATGGACCATTCAGGCATTTGCCCACGAACTTAAAGTGACTCATACCCTATTCCCTTATATAATTGACCCCTGAACATCATCGGTGTTAGAGGCGCTGACCTGCCACATAGTTGAACACTCGCGTTTAACTTTTGGCTGCCCCAAAACTTAACTACTAATAGCCTATTGTTGATCAGAAGCCTTTTTGATAACATAAACAGTCAATTAACACATATTTTATATGTTATATGTATTACATACTATATTCTTACAATCAAGTAAGCTAAAGAAAAGAAAATGTTATTAACATAATAATAAGGAAGAAAAATATATTTACTATTCATTAAATGGAAGTGGATCATTACACATGTCTTGTCATCCTTGTCATCTTCATGTTGAATAGGCTGAGGAGGAGGAGGAAGAGGAAGGGTTGGTATTGCTGCCCCAGGGGTGACAGAGGCAGAAGAAAATCCATATATAAGTGGACTCAAACAGTTCAAACCTCTGCTGTTCAAGAGTGAACTGTATATACTGTTAGTTGGCATGCTTTCTCTCTGTGACTCTTCATTGCTGTTTCATGTGATCCAGGGATGGAACACTGACCTTGCAACTCACTGATCCCTATCTGCCGAAGATCTGTAAGTAAAAATCTTTGAACTTGTTCCCGATTTGTGGTAGTGTACTGAATTTGTGCCTTCCATCAGAAGAACCAGGGGATGTCCCTGGCCAGGTTTTTCCCAGGATGTTGAACACAAGTTCAGGCTCCCAGATCAAGTGATGGGCAGGCAGGCATAAACTGGAAAGAAGTCAGAAAAGAGCCACAAGGGTGTCTGTCGGTATAAACAAGTTTCCCATGTAAGGGATCCCCTGGTTGCATGTCAAACAACTGGGCATTAGATCGTTTGCTAATTGAAAGAAGTATCCCATGAAAGGCATCCTGTAAACACCCATGTCCAGCTCCCCTTCAATTTCCATTAGGGAATTAGGTTTTTAGCTGCTCTGATACTGGAATCTCAATTTAGCTGAAGGCTCTCAAAACACAGTACGATGCCTATCTTTATTATTGGAAATTTGCAGTAAGTTTTGAAATCGGAACTTGTGAGTACTACAACTTTTTTCTTTTTTCTTTTTTTCTTAAGATTGTTTTAACTGTTAATGGTCCCTTACATTTTTGTACAAATTTTAGGATGAGCTTGTCCGTTTCTGCAAAAGATGGAAGTTTGATAGTGATTGTAATGGATCTGTACATTGAAATAGGGAGTAATGCCATCTTACCTATATTAAGTGTTCCAATCTGTGAATACAGGCTGTCTTTCCATTTATTTAGGTCTTTATTTTATGCTGTGTTATTATTATTTTTAAACTGGCATGTAATTGTACATATTTATTGTGTAAACTTTGATGTTTTAACATATATATATGTTGTATAATGATCAAATCATAGTATTTAGCATAACTGTCACTCCATGCATTTGTCATTTGTTTGTGGTGAGAATATTCAAAAGCATCTCTTCTAGCTATTGTGTTGAATTGTACACTTAAAAAATACATGAAGAGGCCAGGCACGGTGGCTCATGCCTATAATCCTAGCACTCTGAGAGGCCAAGAAGGGAGGATTGTTTGAGCTAGGAGTTCGAGACCAGCCTGAGCAAAAGCGAGACCCCATCTCTACCAAAAATAGAAAAAATTAGCCAGGCATGGTGGTACATGCCTGTAGTCCCAGATACTTGGGAGGCTGAGACAGAAGGATTGCTTGAGCCCAGGACTTTGAGGTTGCTGTGAGCTAGGCTGACGCCATGGCACTCTAGCTGGGGCAACAGAGTGAGACTGTGTCTCAAAAAAAAAAAAATACATGACGAAACTGAGGCTCAAAGAAGTAAGATTGCACTTTCTAGTAGCAGAATCATAATCTAAATAAAAGTTTGTCTAAATAAAAAATATTTTTTTTTCTTTCCTCTGCATCACATGGCCTCCTATGGTGAGGTCAAGTTCAAAGCTTGGCTAAATCAGAATAAAGGAGATTTAGGAAAGTTTCTACCAGCTGAGTCTGGAAGTGAGCACCACAGAAGGGCCCACGTTGTCACAGGGAAGAAGCACTCCAACAGATTTTGTTCAGGTAGTTATCAGAAGGAATGTCAAATTGGGAATACATAAGTAAGGTGCAGTTGCCCTAAGTTGCTCTGTGTTCTTTCTATGTGGCAATTCTCCTGGCCTGTCAGGGAAGGGGTGTTTTTTATAAAAGTGATCCTTATCCCGATGGAATTGTTTTTGGGGCCAGGTCTAACATCTATGGCTTCGAAGATCCTGAAGATCCTAGAAAATTTTATGAAGAGAATACTTCCTCAGAAAGCCCTTTCTGACTTTCAGGCCTGGAAAACCCTTCTCCACAGGCTTTTGAATGTCTGTGGAACTTTCATTTGGAGCACTTGCCGTCATTGTAATTTTACATTTATTATTATAACTACTGATTGTCTCCCCAATAAGGCGGTACAGACCTTGACCTTCTTTCCACCTCTGTACCAGTTCCTGGCACATAGAGGGGAGTCAACAAATATTTGTGAATGCATGAACACAGGAATGAAGTAACAGACAACTCAGCTTCCTTCTTTGATATAGCCTTATCTTGAAATTAATCTCCATTTAAGAGGCTAAAAGATTAAAAATAAAGAGCCTTGGTAAAAATAAATAAGATACAATACAGAAGAAAGAGACACAGAAAAAAAACAAGCAAACCATTCTGCCAGGAGCAGATCTAGGTTTTGTTGTGCTTAAACCTTATTTAGAATCTGAGGGAAACCTCTTTAAGAAAAAGAATTCTGCTTGAATACAGAGTCTCTAGGACTGCCCCCCCCCACCCTGTCTCCTGCCTACCAGACACAAGCACAAGCCATCAAGGCCCTTTATTATGTGGACAAAAGCAGCTGCAAGAGTCTACCAAGAAGCCCATGCAAAGTCCTCAGATAGGTACCACTTGAAGCCAGGACCTCTGGCTATGAGCTTGCCTAGTATCAAAGGAGCATATGATCTCCAGTAGCCATGGAAAGGGTATGTTGCTATCTCCTTGATAAGTTTCCAGGGAGCCGGCAGTGCTACCTTCTCATCAACTTTTCTGGGTTCCAATACCCTAGGTCACGTACTGTACGTAGCCCATATTGAAGAGTGCTCAGAAGAGTCTGCTGGTGTCCCGTTCCTTAGAGGCATAGAGAGGAGAGACAGGCCTTCCTTTTGGAGAGAGAGAGAAATGGGTTGAAAAGGCATATTGTAAGGACTATAGGGCTCCTTGAGAACAGGGAATACATCAGCGACATCACTTCTGGCCATGCCAGCACAGAATGGGTACTCAGGTAATACCTGAGGCATCATGGTGGACAGAGCCTGACAAAAGGAGTCGCCCTCCAGCCCTGTTCCAATCACAGCCCTCCAGCCTAGCAGGAGGCTGCAAAATTACTTAGGTTATACTTAGCAATCATTAATACTTCCTTCCCTCTCAGACCAAAGCTGCATCTCTCTGGTTTAACCGAGCCATAGAATACATAGGTCTTCTGATATTACATGAAAATAGCGCCCTTTGAAGCAATTGTGCCATCAATCCAATGGATGTGCCTCCCTCTGTGAACAATGAGGCCAGAGACAAATAAATGGCCAGTGCACCTCATGAATCCCTCTGTGGCAGGGCAGCCCAAAGAAAGGGATGGAGTTTAGCACATCTGTATAAAATAAAAATGGATCATATCTATTCTGCAGCAATCTGAACTTCAGCTGCTCTGACATCTAAGAGTGCCTTGCTGATCTCCTTCAATGTCAACTACCTTAGAGCTCAGGCTGTGTGTCAGGGCATTTTAGTGGAAATATAAGCTAAAAAGTACACAATCCAAAATAATTCCTGCCCCTTTCACTAACAGTAAGGCAACCAGATCTCCTAATTTCTGCAATGCAGGGCCCATCTGCAGGCCAGCCTTGTATCATCTTCAGAAAGGGAAAAGAAGCACCAGTGCAACAGACATGAGCAGGAATGGAGCATCCAATTGTCAGGCCTTGAACTTGCTCCCTATTTGTCATTTCTCCATTTATTTAACAAATATTTGCTGCCCAGAGTAGCAGGCAACCCTGTGATCTCTTTGTAGGAAGAGACCATGTCTTACTTTTTGCTGTAAAGAACCATGAATACAGGATAGAATAAGATGTGGCTCTGGCCTTCAAGATCACCACAAGAGAGCAGGGAGACAGATAATAAACCCAATTAAAATTCATTATGACCAGCATGGTGATAGAGGTAGCCACAGGTGCTGTATCAACACATAAAGCCTCTAGTCTCAGGGGATAGTGGGAGACTTTCTGGGTGAAGTGGCATCTAAGAAATGAGTAGCACTAAGCCTGGTGAAGGAGGATGGTGTTACAGTCTATTCTGTCAGGGAGAACCTGCAGCTGGAACCAAACCAAAAACAGTAGCAAGGGAGTTCCCACAACAGATTACCCCAAACCATCCTAAAATAGGTCTAATCGTGATTCCAAAGAAAGAAGCACTAAATGCCAGGGTGATCGGTCCAAAGCATTTATTAGGGGAAGTTACATACAAAGTGTTGCAGTAGTCCTCACAACAGAGAAATGAGATCTTCTACCTAGGTATGTCTACAACATGGGGGTCAGGCTTTAAGGAATTTGGCTCAAGGAGGGGGCTAGTTTCTATGTACATGGCAACATGTTAGATCTTTTATTGTTTTAAACAACCTAAATAAATTTTTTAGTGTCTGGAAATATTCAAGGCCCCAGCTTGGGTTCAAGCCTGCAGAGAAAAACCTGCAGCTGGATGAGTCACAGAGTGGTCAGGACAAGAGAAAAAGTGGGGGATACCAGGATACCATACACACACAAAGGGAAGTACATGGCCAAAGGCTTGGCAATAAGTAAGAACAGGACATAGGAGGGGAACCTAAGGAAGCTTAGTCTCGGGAGGGCCAAGTTTAGTCTGGCAAATGGGGAAGAAACAAGGGATGGGGCTGGAGAAACAGACAGGAGTCTGCTCATGAAAACATGTTAAAAAGGTTGAACCATCATTGCATCAATGGGAAGCTACTCAAAGGTTTCAATGAAGAAAGTAGCTGGTTAGATTTTCATCCTGGAAGTACTTCTCTGGCCACAGAGTGGAGGATGAATTGAAGGAGGAAAGACTGTGCCAGTATGAGAGACAGTTAAAATCATCCAAGAAAGAGATGATGGTGTTCTGAGGTGGAGACAGTGGGAATGGAGAAAAGTAGATAGATTCAAGAGGTATTTTAGGAGCTACATTCAATAGCAGAAGTAGGAAAATAAATAGAGCTGAGTATCTCCATTCCACAAGACTTAAGTGAGAGATTGGAGGCACAGTGTCTAGAAGGCAAAGCAAGTTTAGATATGAGTCAAAAGGTTTCTACTACAAAGAGGTCCAAGGAGGCAAAGTCCAGCAGCAGGACCCTAAGAAACAGGCCATCTTTGATGCCAGAGAAGCTACGGTCCGGGTAACCATTGAAGAGCAGGATCTAGCTGACAGAGCTTAAGTGGTCAAAAAACTGTGTCCTCAAGGAACACTTGGCTCCTGCATGCTAAGGAACAGAACCTAACCCAAGATCTCACCATGCTGCTCCCATGTTGTCTGTCCCAGTCAAGATAATCTCAGGGACCAGAGCAAGCCAGGGCCCAAAGTTGCTGTGTGTCTATAGCTTCAGTCAGAGGAGACAAAAGCAAGGAAACATTTCATCACTGTGTAGGGTAGGGATTATGACAGTGATAGGTTGGAAGATTTTGCTCCACATGGCATCAGCTGGGCTTACTTAAGTGTCAGCTGACAAATGGGCCTATCTGCAAGATTTAGAATGGCTTCAGCAATACGTCTGGTGTCTTAGTGGGGATGATTGCAAGTTTCCCACTCAGGTGGGATTACTGATAATAATGCTTACATGTGGCTGCAGTTAGTCACACTTCATACATGGCAGCTCAGGGCTCCCAGAGAGATATCTCAAGATTCAGGAAATTGGCACAGCATCACTGCCATTGTATTGCACTGGTCAAAGCAGTCAAAGATCCAGTCCAGAGTCAAGGGGAGAGGATGTAGACTCCTCTTGATGGGAGGAATGTAAGCAACTTTGCATCCATCTTTAATCCACAATGACAGCCAAAATGAGATAAAGCAGATAAGGTACTTAGCATAGTACCTGACACATAGTAAGCACATGATACACAAATAGTTATTTTTGTGGCCAAAGGCAATGTTCAAATGAAGAAAACCATGAATTGGAAGGTCTCTCCACAGTTCTCAAACTGTTATGGCTCTTCACTAGTTAATACCGTCCAATCCACTGCCATATTCATCTCTCAATCCCTGGGTCAGTTTGATAATTATATTTTTTGCCTCTTTACATTTTTTTACTGAGATCCTGTACTAAAGAAGGAATAAGGTTGTTGTAGAGAATGGAGGCCATGTGTAAAAATGAAAATGTGTGTGTCAGCATGTCCTCAAAATCAGTGGATAGGAGGAAAGAGAGGCAAAAACAACCCAGGATATGCCATGACAAAAGATCTGGGCTCCTGACAGCTCCTAATCACAGATCTGCCATTGCTTTAGATCCCAGGATTCAACACCAGACCCACAGAGATGTTCTGATACTGTGAGGCCTCCCAGTGCCAGAAAGCGTCATGTGCCACATATTATCGGTACCCTCCTGAAATAATCTTCCTATCCAAATGCTTTCTTTGAAATCCCAACTCAACTGAAAAAGAAAAAGCTGTCAACCCTGATATATTAGGAAAACAATTCAAGCAGCTGCTATTTGTACTTTATTTTTAGACATCTTTATTTTTTTTCCTTCAGACTGATCACAATTTTTATAATATTATTCCTTCTTCTAGGTCAAACATCTGTTGTATAAAAAAGAAAATAAACTAATTCACATTGTCAAGTTTACAACTTCCATTTTAATTGTGCCACAGCAATATCATGCAATTATTTTATTTCCTCTCAGAAGAAGTCATTATGGTCAATGGTATCGATTGACCATGGATTAAGGAGTCCCCAAGCAGACTGTGGCACATTGTTGAGGCTTTCACTGTCAATAATCCTTGAGTAGGCTCAAAATATGATAAACTACAATAGCTCCAAATGAGAAGTTCCTGTTTGTTATTAACATGGAACCCTGATTATACTAAGTGATACCTTCAGAAGGTTCCCTCTCACATTTGTGTTACTCCTATCTTAGAATCTCTGTTAAATAAGAAATGTGGATGAAATCACTCCTGCAGCTTGGCCCTAATGATAAGAAATGGAAGCTATTAAAAGAAATGAATGAGCACATTTTCAACTAATGAGCAGGTTACTGTAGCTAAAAATTACTGAAGAATCAACCCCCTGGCCTCCTTTCAGTTTGATGCACATTCTGTTTGCTCCTTCCCCTGCCCATCCTTCCCTAGCTAATGTCTACATGTCTTTCATATCTCAGCTCAGTTATCTTTGCCAGCTTTAATGCTCTCCCCCAACACAATAGGTCAAATCCTCTTACTATACATTCTCACCATACCATGTATCTTCCTGTCTTAGCGCTTACCACAGTTGCAATTTACTTTATATTTGTGCAGTCATTTGCTTAATGTATATCACTTCCACCAAACTGGAGGTTCTGAGTGCAGAGACCATGTCTGATTTGCTCATCACCTTATCCCTAGCCCCTAGCACAGTACTTGGAATATAGTGGACATTCAATAATTATTTGATGACTCATCAGGATAGCTTTGTTCCTGCATTGGTCAGAATAGGTAGCACTAACTGCTGTGATATATAACCTCCAAATCTCAGTGGCTTAACACAATATTTATTTCTTATTCACATCAAAATCTAATTGGATTGGGCAGTTCTTATTGGTGGCTATTTTCCAAGTGATGATTCAGGGATCTAGGTTTTTTTCCATATAGTGATGCTGCAGTCTTCAACATACAATGGAGTGGACCCTCTGTATCTGAAGGCTCTGCCTCTGCAGATTCAACCAACCACAGATTGAAATCATTTGGAAAAAAAGCAATAAAAATAATACAAATAAAACAATACAGCTTAACAACTATTTACATAGCATTGACACTGTGTTAGGTATTATAAGTAATCCAGAGATGATTTAAAGTGCATAGGAGGATGTGTAGGTTATGTGCAAATACTACACCATCTTATATCAGGGACTTGAGCACTCATAGATTTTGGTATCCACAGGAGTCCTGGAACTAATCCTCACAGGATCCCGAGGGCCGATGCTATGTATGCCCTGCATAGTCTCTGAAGAAGGAGAAGAGAGAACATGGACATTGGTATAAGGCTTATAAATGGCACACTATCACTTCTGCTCACACTCTATCAGCCAGAACCCAGTCACATGCCCAACCTGACCACAGTGGGGGGTACTCAGAAATGTGTCCCTTTTGTTTGCCCAGGGAGAGAAAACAGGATTTGTGGATATCCAATCCATCTTTGCCACACACTCTGGCACAGCGTACCATCTTCTACAACCACAGATACCAACAAGAAATCAACAAACCCCTAAACATTGTGTTCACTCCCTCTCTCTACTTTCATACCCTATCTTAGCCATTCCTAACCCCAATTAGAGTTAAGGGTTTTAAATTAATAGTGTCTTGGCTAAATCTTGTCTAAGAAGCAAGTAGATATGTAGAGAACTGAAGAACATAACCCAAGTCAGATTCCCTGATCAAGACCCTTTAATAGATTTCTATAACCTATAACAGGCTTACAGGGTTTTCTATGATTTAGTCTTTAATACCTTTCCAGAAGCAAGCAGGAAATCTGTTTGAGGTAACTTGCTTTATCTTAAATATTCATGTGAAATTTTGAATTCTGCTCCAAAATATACTTCCGGGTGTTTAAATTTAAACTGTTTCCTTAGAAATTTCTAAACACAGTTATTGTTACAGGAAGATGCCCTGCCTTTGTTCAGGATTTAGAATGCTGCTTGGCGTGAGTATAAAGGTTTGAGCAGTACAGCCCTCAAAACTCTGAGAAATGGTGTGTTAAACTCACTCTACTAGAAACAGCACAGCAGAGATGCCCCTCACTGCTTAGGACACTGTCTCAATTTTCTTGGGATGTCCTAACAAAGTACCACAGACTGAGGGGTTTAAATAACAGATATTTATTTTCTCACAATTATAGAGGCTAGAAATCGGAGATCAAAGTGTCAGCAGGATTGGTTCCTTCTGAGGTCTCTCTCCTTGTCTTATAGATGGCTATCTTCTCCCTGTGTGCTCACATGGTTGGCCCTGTGTGTGTGCCTGTGTTCTAATCTCCTCTTCTTATAAGGACACCAGTTAGATTGGATTAGGGCCCACCCATATGACCTCATTTTACTTCTTTAAGGGCCCTGTCTCCAAATACAGTCACAATCTGAGCTATAGGGGGTTAGGACTCCAACATATGAATTGGTGAAGGGGTGGACACAATCCATAAAAGACACCACAGGTAATCTTAAGAGCAGGTACAGCTATAGTACTGCCAAAGGAAGAAAAATTCTCCACTGAATTCATTGCAAAAAGCAAATGGCCCTTCCCCTCACCACCACCACCACTACCACCACCACCACCACACACACACACACACACACACACACCTACCTATGTTTTGTCAGGGTTAGATGCAGACCATTTTTATTTAGGGAATTTTTACATCTGTCTACTGGCTGTGGAGGAGTTTTGTGCTTTGTGGCATTGCTTTGTAGTTGGTCCTGCCATGGCTGCTGCACATCTCAAGCAATAAAAGGGATTTGAATTGCAATAATTTGCCTTCCCTCTGTCATTCACAGTGCCCTCACTTGGTTGTCAAGCTTTTGAGGAAAGTCACAATTATACACACTTTCTGTGCTGATACCTGCCACCCCTCTATTTGTTTTCTGATAAATATGCCCTTTCTCTAGAATTCCACTCAAATGCCAAGCTATGATCGATTCCAGTGTCTGTCTTGTCCCTGTGTTATATGACAGCCCTGCCTGCATAAGAGGCCCTAGCTGTTCAGAGAGATGTACTCAGAACTCAGTCTCCCCACTCCTACCCCAGCCCACACTCAGCAGCTGCTGAGCAGAAATGGGCTTGGGGAATGCCAATGTGACAATTACAGGGGTACCTGGAAGGACCCAAAGCTCCAGTCTCAGCTGCATGATGGCTTTAGGGAAATTAAGTGCAAGCTGTTTAGAGAATATTTCTCCTTAGGACATCATGAAATCGCACAGAGGTGGGGGTGCATGGACAGTGCCTGCCTGTCACCCTCTCCCACCTCCCCCAGCTTCCAGAAAGAAAGAAAAAGCTGCAGCTTATTTGATATTTAGAATTAATTAGAGCTCCAAATCCCACATCAGCCAGCAGGTTTCTTAACAAGGCCAATATATTCATCTTCTTCAGGGATCATTGAAGTGCCTCGCGATGCCCCGTGGGTTTCAAGTGCTACCGTACACCACTGCCTCATCTCGGCCCCACAATCACCTTGGTAGATGGCCAAGGCAGAAGTCATTCTCCCCACTTCATAGATGAGTTTTCAGGGAGGTTGAGTCACTTTCCCAAGGTCACACAACCAGTAAGTAGTAGAAATTGGATCTGAACTCAGTCTAACACCAGGTCCCATGGCTAATTCTACACTGCCTCCCCAGAAAGAAGCATGACTGCTTCATGGCAGAGTCACTCAGTCAGGGACACAGGAAAAAATACAGAAGGCTCAGTTAAATTTGAATTTCAGATGAACAAAGAATAAATTTTTAGTGTAAGTATGTCTCATGGTTATGTTTATCCCAAATATTGTATATGTACTAAGCATTGTTTACCTGAAATTCAAATTTAACTGAATATCCTGTTTAGCATTTGCTAAATCTGCCAATGCCATACTCAGCACTATCTTAACAAAGCTGACCAACCTCAAGGTTCTCTGATTAACTCTACTCCAGCTGTCCCCATGCCTAATGCCACCTTCTTTATACTGACCCAGGCTTGAAGCCTACCAGCCATGCTTTCTCCATCCTCCTGACTTCACCTGTCCAATCCATCACCAAGCCCCAGAGAGTAAGTATGAGCTTTGATTCTCTCATCTGGCCCTACCTTTCCACTCCTCTAACCATCACTCTGATCCAGAAGCCTGTTACCTCTCACCCAGAGCATGATCAAAGTTCTTCTAGCTGCTCTACCCAACAGATGACTGCCAGACTTTTTCTGACCAAAGCACAGGACATTTTCCTGTACAAAACCTTCTAAAGGCTCCCTAAACTCCTTAGTGTGGTTCTTAAAGTTTCTTGATGTAAGTCCAACTTGACGATGCCACCTCTTCCCCCTCATGCACCCCCAGTTGACTGTGGATTATAAGCCTGAACCACACTGAGGATCCCAGCTTCCCACAATATAGTTTGCTCACTTCTGTCACTCCATTGGCCTTGAATCCCACCTTCCTTGCCATCCCCAAGTCCAGTTTGACTACCACTGCCTCCATGGAATATTTTATGCTTTCTACTCCCACAACCACAAGTGTTTTTGCCTCTGGCTCAACCCTCGCAGCACTTCCTAACCCTTTTTAGTGCATGCCATATTATGTTTCTGTTCTTGTTATTTTGGCTCGGCTCATATCTTAGCTCCTCTCTCCACTGTCTTACATTCATAGGGGGAAAGGGCTATTTTGTGTGCATTGTCTCTCCTCTAAATAGCTTAGAACAGTTTCTGGTACATAGTAGATATTCCATAGAAATGTTTGGGTATATGTGAATGGCTTGATCCCAGAAACATTCTCTACTCTATGACGCCTACTCTATGCTAACACTGGGCCAAACTGTGGGGGTAGAGTGATGACTAATATCTGGTCTTGTCTTCAAGGTATAACATAAAAACAGAGCAACCTGTAACTGGAATGAAATTGTGCCACTCTGGAGCCAATCTCAGCTCAGTGTTTCTGCAAAAGGATCACACACCCAACTTCAGAGTGCTTTTAAGAATAAGGCAGGACTTTACTAAATAACCCTTGAGAAGGTTGGAGAGGGTAGAGAGGGGCGAAGAGGAAAATGCATCCTACAACATGCAGCAAAATATCTTCAAAGTCTTCTTTCCACATCTCTGTCCCAAATCCACTCATTGTGGTATCTATCTATCCTATCTTTTTCTCTCTCACTTCTCCCTAAATTCAAAAAGCAGTTCTCATTCAGTCTCAATGGTGCTCCATCCTCACAAAGGGTTCAATGGCTCAATATGAGAAACAAAATCCCAGGAGATTGTTTCATTTTTACACACTTTCTCATATTGAGCCATTGAGCCCTTCTCTTGGTTTCCATGGCTACGTCCCCAGGAACTACCTGTACAACAGAGTTACTAGAGAGACCAAAATTACAAAAAAAATAAAATCATTTTTTTTCACCATAAATCGATGAGATACTCTGTGAGGGCTTTCTAGAGGTATAGAAAAAGTCTCAGAAATGGTCTCTAAAGTAGCCTCTAAGATAACTATCCCTAATGGCCCTGTCTCTTAGTGTTAATGTCCTTGTGTAATTCCCTCCTCTTAGGCTTGGGCAGGACCTAGTGATTCGCTTCTAGCAAAGCTGAATATGGAAGAATTGATGAGATGTCACTTCTGAGATTAGATTATTAAAAGACTTCAGCTACCATCTTGGTCTCTTTCTCTTACTCTTGCTTGTATTCTCTTACTCTTTCTTAGATCGCTCCTCCTAGGGAGAGGGCAGCTGCCATGACATGATGCAGCCATGTGGAGAGGTCCATGTGAGTGAGATTGGAACCAATACTTCCATAACCAAGCCTTGAGATGACTGCAGCCCCAGCTACCATCATGACTGCAACTGCATGAGGGACCTTGAGATTGAGGGCCCCAGCTAAGCTGTACCCAGATTCCTGACCCATACATACTGTGAGATAATAATTGTTGGTTGTTTTATGCCACTAAGTTTGGGTATGATTTTGTTATGCAACAATAGATAACTAATACAGAGCTGAAGCCTCTACGTGCTTTACTCTGACTCAAGAAAGAAGCAATGCCACTGGCTTTGGGAGCCCGGCCAGCACACAGAGATGACTACAGCAAGCACACCCATCCTACTTCATGTCCAAATGTCATTTTATAATGCTGCAGTCAAAATGATAAAGCCAGTGGTCCCCAGAGACAGTCATGGGGCTTTTATAGCTGTTACAAATCCTGCTTCATGAATCCCAGACCCATATGCAAATGTGAAGCTCAACCTTTGATAAGCAATTGGATTTCCCTTTTAGTTAATGAAGTGAAAATACACCATTTTACACTAAGATTAAATTGCTAAAATGTTTCACTGTGGTCCCCAGTTAGTTGTAATTAAAAATAGAAATAGAAGAGCAGGAAAAGTCACTTGCTCTTTTCTGGCATCCTGAGGTATAGAAGGAAAAACCTGTGGTCCTCTGCAACATCTGAGTGGAAGTGATAGGGTGGGGAGTGGAGAGCAGGATGAAAGCACAAACCTGCCCAAACTCAAACTCACAGAGTGCCCCTCTATGGTCAGCCCCCAATAACTCAGAATGCCAGGAGAAATGCAGCCCCACATTTTCTGGGGTGCAGGAAGGGACAGAGAGCACTCCCATTTCTCAATGCCTGCTTGACACAGCACTCCCTAACATGAAGCCCACAAATACCTAGGAGGACATGGGTGAGTTTCAAAGGGGTCTGTAAATTTCTGACACACAGTAAGAACTCAAACTTGTGAAAAAGTATGTGTATGTGTGTGAGTGTATGGTGAGGGTGGTGTTTAGGTACCTATGTGAGTGAGAGAGAATAGGTGAGGAATGCATATGTACTTTTGTGTGTATGTGTGTGTGTATGTGTGTGTGTTGTGTATAGGTGCCCATGTGTGAGGGAAAACAAGTGAAGGAGTATATGCACTTGTGCATGTGAGTGTATGAGTGAGAGTGGTGTATAGGTACCTGTGTACATGTAAAAGAGAATGGGCGAGAAGAGTATATATGTACCTGTATGTTTTTGTGAACAGTGTATAGAACCCATGTATGTCAGAGAAAATGGGTGAGAGGTGTATATATAAGTGTATGTATGTAGGTACCCATGTGTGAGAGAGAGCATGAGTAAGGGAGTGTATATGAGTCTATGTATCTGTGTGTATCTGTGTATATCTGTGTGAGTGTATTAGTTAGGGGTGTATTTATCTATGTGTGTGTGTGAAGGTATGAGTGAGCAGTGTATATGTATAAGTGTGTATGTGTGAGAGATTAGGTGAGGAACTGGATATGTGTGTGTGTGTTGGCATAGATACATGTGTGAGTGCATGGGTGAAGAGGTATATATGCATGTTGGGGGAATAACGGATAGGGGAAGAGAATGTGTATTTGTGTTTATGTGAGTGTATAGGTGAGTGAGAGTTTATGCATACATGTGTGATGATTGAGTGCAGGAGTGATTGAGGCCTATATGTACATGTATGTAACTGCATGAGTGAATACAACATATATGTATGTGTCTGTGAGTGTGTAAGTATATGAGTGAGGTGTTTACGCACTGCATTAACATGTGTGAATGTGTCTGGGAGGTGTATATGTACATGTGGGTGTCAGTGTATGGTTTATTGGGTTGTATATAAATGTTAATGAATTTACACATGGGTAAGAAGATATTTTTAAGTGTGGTTGTGTAAGTAAACGAATGACAGGAAAGTATGTGCATGTGTGAGTGTTTGGGTGAGGAATTTATATACAAATTAAGTGTGTTTATATGTGATGAGTTTGTTTATATTGGTGAGGGGCATATGTGTATGTGTGTGTGTATACATATATATGTATGTGTAAGACTATGTGTCTGAATAAATGAGATGTATATGTGAATGTGTGTGTAGGGTAAATAAGAATATATTTTCCTCTGTGTGTATATGTATATGCTTGAGTATATTAATGATGGCATATGTGTGTATATATGGTTTAGAAGTGTGTGTATGTGTGTGTGTGTGTATATATATATGTGTGCATGCAAGTGTATGAGTGGGAGGAGGATATGTGCCTGTGTGTATGAGTGTATAGGTGAGAGGAATATTTATGCATATGTGTGCTAATGTATGACTGAGGGGGATATATATGAATCTTTGTGTGTTTGAATATATGGTTGTGGGGTTTATGTTTATGAATGTATTCAAGTATATGACTAAGGTGATATAAATATATGTACGCGTTTAAGTACATAGCTAAGATAGTGTATATGCATGCGTGTGTTTGAGAGTTTGGGTGAGGGGTTATATATGTATGCGTGTGGGGTGAGTATATGGTGAAGGCAGTGTATGCATATATACTTGTGAATATATATGTGGGAGCCTGCATATGTATGTTTGTGTGAGTGTATGGGTGAATGGTTGTATAACTATACAAGTGTATGTAAGCAAATGGGTGAGGCACATGTGTGTGTGAGTGGATAGATTGAAGAGTAAGTGTGTATGTAAGTGAGTATGTGGAGCAAAGGCTTTGTGTGTGCATATATATATAAACATATATACACATGTGCATTTATAGACATATATATAAACATATATACATGTGCATATATAGACATATATAAACATATATATGCACATGTGTATATATAGATACACACACACACTTGTATGGCAGAAGGGGTTCTGTATATAAGCCTTTCTATTACCCTATAGGTAAGTTGGTGTATATATAGTGTGAGTGTGTGAGTTTAGGGGTGAAGAGGTTGTATATTTATGTGTGTGTGTATGTGTGAACATGTATTATATGTATATGAATGTATGAGCAAATATGTGCGAAGTTGTGAACATGGATGTAGATGAGTGTATGGGTGATGGGCATGTATGTACCGGTGTCTCTGTGTTTGTGTATGGGTGAGGAGACCTATATGCATATGTGTGTGTGTGTTTGTGAGGTAGAATGTTAATGTTTATTTAATGTTTCTTGGAGTGTATGTGCAAGGAGAGTGCATGGTGTATGTGTGTTTATGAATATATGTGCCAATGGATATACATGAACATATGCATTAGAGTGTCCAGGTTAGGAAAGAATATGTAATTGTGTGTGTATAAGAGTATATGGATGAAGAGTGTTTATATATAAGTGTGTCTGTGTTTGTGAATATGTGGATAAATGTGTGTGAGTGTGTGGTTGACAGGAGTATCTGTGTGTATATATGTGTGAGAAAGAGTGTATGTATGAAAATGATGTATATATAAGTATGTGCTGGGTAAGGGGTTGTATATGTAATTGTATGTGTGAGTTTATGGGTATGAGTAGTGTTTATATGTGTGTATATGATTATATGTGTCATGGGTTTGGGCTGTGCCTGCATTTTTGTTTGTGTATCAAGGAGATATATATGTGCATGTGGAGGGTGCATGTACGCAAAAGGGGTATGTAAGAAGTTTGTGTTCATGTGAGTGTATGGGTTAGGGGACCATATACGTACCTGTGCCCATGTGAATATATGTCTCAGTGTGTGTATACTGATGAGCAAGATATATATGTGTGTGTATGTGTGTGTGTTTGTGAGGATGTGATTGAATGGGCTGTAGGTTTATCTGTGTGTCTTTAAATAAGAACACTGTATTTGTATGTGTGTGTAAGAGAGTATATGAGTGAGAACATGTTTATGTATATTGTGTGTGCATATATGAGTATGCATTTGTATGGGTTGTATATGTACCTGTGCGTGACTGTGTATTTCAGTAGGTTGTATGCATATGTGTACAGGTGGGTAAGTTGGCTGCATATGTACCTGTGTTTCTGTGAGCAGATGGATGAGGGTGTTTTATAGGTAACTTTGTGTTGTATGTATGATTGTATGGGTGAGTAGATTATATATGTAACTCTGCAGGTACATACGGGTGTGAAAGGTATTTATGCACCTTTGTGTGTTTGTGATGTGTGGGTGTATGTCCATTTTTTTCCTAGTGTGCATCAGTATGGTATAGAGTAGGCGTCCTCAAACTACGGCCCGCGGGCCACATGCCGCCCGCCTAGGACATTTATCCGGCCCACTGGGTGTTTTTGCTGCCACTGCCTGTTCTGCTTAGCAGCCGACTCATCCCCGGCCCATGGTGCGCACTCTCCAGCAGTCTAAGGGACAGTGAACTGGCCCCCTGTTTAAAAAGTTTGAGGACCCCTGGTAGAGTTTCAGAGCATAGCTTCAAATCAGGGAAAGCTGATTTGACTCCTAACTCTTTTACTTGACAGCTGTGTGACCTTAAGCAAGCTCCTTCACCTTCCTTTGCCTCTGTGTCTTTATTTGTAAAATGAGGATAATAATAGTACTTATCTTATAATAGTGTGATGAAGATTTTAAAAGATCATAGATAATACTATATTTGTGAAAATGCTTAGCACAACTCTTGGTACCTAATAAACCTGTTCAATAAATGTAAGTTGTCATACAGATATTGTCTTGATTATGATTATCAGCAGTAGATTCTCAAAGGAGCCTAGTGAGCTAATGGGAGTTGTATTATGAATCCCTGCCAGGAACGTAGGGGAGTGCTGCAGAGGAAGCCTTGAGGAGAGGCATGTGCTCTGGTTGCCCCTTCCTCCAAAGACAGTGGCCTACAACAGCCTGAAGTCTGACTAGTAGCCCAAACAGCATTTTCAGGCTCAGATGTGTTCTTGTACAATTTGCCCACAGCAGATCCACGAGTCCAAGTTGCCTCTGGACAAGGCTAAGTCAGTCAACTCACTGATAAGCAAATCATTGAGCCAAAGACAATGTAGGGGTGGGCCTGGGTGGGATGAGGGATACCAGGACTTTACCATCTGAAATTGGTGCCTGGCTCTTTTCACTAATTCCTTTGTTTGAACTAATGTAGAATCCATCTCACACACTAATTCATGTGATCATTCAGGCACCTAATACTTTGTGTTCTAGACTGGTACCTGTTGCAAGGAGTCTGAAGAGTCACTCATTGAACAGAAATTTTGTAAGCACATGCTTTGGGCTAGGTACTGTGCAAGGCACAACAGAATGGAAGTGATTAAAAGAGGACTTGCTCTCAAGGAGCCCTCAGCCTTCCTCATTAGATTCTCTCTTGCCTGTGCCCCCTCCATGGCTCTCAAGAAACCTCATCACCAACCCAGGTCTTTTGTGGAGGTACCTTCTCCATGCAGGATGAATATGAGTCAAGATGGAAACCAAAGTGCACAGCTGGCTTTTAAAGATAGGAATGTAAGGGAAACAAAGACCAGGCCCAACGTGTAGGCACACTGTTCACATACAACACTCAGCAAAGGAGCCCAAGCCCCATTTTCAAAGGCAATAAAGCAACAAAAAACAGTGTAGCTAGAAATCTTGATATGGATACACATAATATTAATGCATCACACAAACAGAGTGCTGTACAGCTCACCAAGAGATCTTCACATCTGTTCTTGACCATTCTTCTAGTGAAGTTTCACAAGAATGGAAAAACAAATACCAAATGTACTCACTATTAAATTGGAACTAATTGATCAACACCCCATGTGCACATATGGTAGTAAAACCCAACAGAAATCAAGCAGGTAGAAGGGGGGAGGAAGGGACAGGTAAATTCACACCTAATGGGTACACAATGCATGCTATCTTGGTGTAGGGCACACTTACAACTTTGAATCAAACTGCACAAAAGCAAATCATGTAACCAAAACATTTGTACCCCCGTAATATTCTGATATTAAAAAAGGTACATTTGAGGGCCATAAGAAAAGAAAAGAAAAGAAAAGAAAAGAAAAGAAAAGAAAAGAAAAGAAAAGATTTCCTTACCCACAAAGTTGAAATTCACTGCTTAATTGACATGAGGGAAAAGTGGTTTTGAGATTTTGTAATGCTTAAGAATCACCTGGGCTGCTTGTTAGGCAGGTAGATTCTCAACTTCCATTCCCCAAGATTTTTGATTCAGTAGTCTAGGGAGGGCCCTGGGAATCTGCAAGTTTTTACCCCCAGCTGATTTCTTAGGCAGGTAGGTCCAGAGAGAAATACTAGTATGGGAACTCGGAGATCCAGAGTGAAAAGGAACTGCAGAAGTCATCACTCCACAGATGAGGAAACTAGGTCTAGAGAAGGAAAGTGGCTTGTCGCAGGCCACACAGCTAACAAATGACAGAGCCACAACTTGGACACTGGTCTCCTGCCCAGCAGCTCAGTACTCATTCAGCTACAGTAATACTTCTCAAATGGGGGAGACTAGGGGAGAGAGTGCAGTCACATGAGGGGCTTCTTTAGAGAATCCCAGCCAGCCATAGTGAGCATCGGTTTGTGTGTGTTAATTATATGCTAAAAGAGTCTCGGGGAAGAAAAGGGTTATTGGAAACCAAGACTTGATATCATATGGAATTCCTGCTAGGGCTACTGTATTAAATAGCAAACCAAGGACAACACTGAAAAATAAGCCATGTGTAGGGAGAAATCCTAGCTTGAAGTCCAAAATATTCTTCCCAGGGAGCAGCCAGGATGAGGGGGCTGAAAGCCTGTTGGCAATAATTGGGCTCATGAAGTATTCTGGTTTGAGAGAAACTAGGCATAGCCAATGGCATTTCATAGGAGAGATCTTTCAAAGACATGCTTATAAAAGGGCCAAGTGCTATTTTTAACTCAACCCTCACACCATCTAACAGCCTCTCCCATTGCCCTCTATCTTGCCCATTTATCTCAGATGCTTTTTAAAAATCTAAGCACACTGTAGTCCCTGAGTTTCCTTTATCTGCCATCACAGCAATGTCTTCAAAGAACTTCCATAGGTTATTTTAAAATGACCTCATCTAGCTTGGAGCTTAGTTTCCCAGAGAGCTTTCACTTCAGCGCCAGATATGAGAGGGGGAGGACCAGGGAGCCTGATCCAGCAGCCCTGCTGAGGCAGTAGAGTGAGCCCTGGCAGAGAACAGTGTGTGGGGCCCACAGTGTTACTGGTGGTTGTGAGGGGAGGCTCTGCCTTTGTCATGAGCTGCCAGCAACTCCTTCACTCCTGGTGTCTTCATCTCCACAGTGGCCTAGCCAAAGAACAGATGGAGCCACCTCAACCCTACTCCTGTCAACTCATTCATCATGGTACCTAGACACGCAGGGGCCATGACCATGGCAGCAGCCACCACAAAAAAATTTCTCAACAAAGAGATTGTCTGGGTCACAATCCCGTACTCCCTTGGTACTGTGCTCTTTCCCTAAGCTACAAGGGAGGGGGTTAATAAACAGCTGGGTAATCCAGGATTGAGTAGAAAGTAGATGATCACAGGACCTGACGTCTCCTTGGTGGTTCAGCAAAGGTTGGGCCAGTGGTGGAAAGCATTTCCAGGGCAGTCCAAGCTTGTGATCAGCTTTACCAGCTGGAGCACAGAACCGCTGATTCTGACTGGGATTTGCACATCATTCACTCTGTTGCATGTGGTGATTGGCTGAAAACTGATTTCCAGATCTCTCTGGCTTTCACTTCTCAGCTCCATTTTTTGTAGGGGGCTAATATCCTTTTCCCTGTGTCTTTCTGGGACCTGTGCCCCTCTGTGTCCATATCACTATTCTATACACTTCTCTGTCAAGATACAGCTCTGGAAGGCAGGCCCTGCCAATTGTGAGTGTCCAGAAATGTACGTATCCCTGTTGCTGGGCAAAAATTGGATACTCCCCTTCCACTGTAGGCTGGGATGTAGGATGTATTCCCTTTGTTGGTGGCCACATACTGCCCTATGCCAGGGTAACAGTGGGGAATAAAGCAGGAAATCACCTCTCTAGGCCCCACATATCCCAGGTACATGCACAAGCTCTCAATTCTCCCAAGGACCCTGTGAATTCTCCTCTAATTACAGTTGAAGAAATTGAGGCCTAAGAATATTTGGCAATTTACCCACATAGCTAGTAAATTGGAAGAGCTGGATTGTAACTCAGATTATAATGAGGATTAAATGAGCTTGTGCAGGTAAAACAGCAGACCACCAGGCATTGCTGCATGGATGGGAGCTCTCATCACCCTCCTCTCATGCTACAGTTCAGTTGTAGCACCAGCATAAGGAATTGCCCACCTTTGGGCTTGGATTTCTATATATATTGACTAATGGGTTTGGCTCTCCAAAATGCCCCTCTCTGAAATACTGGGCTGCTGGAAGATGGAAAGGAAAAAGGAAGGCAGAAAGAAGAATGGGTGAAAACTGCCTCTAAAGCTGTGAGTCTTTCCTTTCCCCATCCAGCAGCAGTTCTTAGACTGGGGGCCATTGGAGAGGCTTCAAGAGACCTGCAGATCCTCCCAAACAGTCCACACAAATTTGTATGCATGTGCCTGGGTGGAATTTTCTGAAGAAGGTGGCCATAGCTTCAATTCAGGTCCAAGACCCCAAAGAGGCTATTAGGGGACATAGTAAATCCATGAGGAGGGCACCCAACACCCAATGGGCATTTAGTTTCCCAAGGCTCAAGTTTCCTTGTTATCGTTAATGTCTAACTTGACTTTAAAGAGCTGTACTTAAGAATTTAAGGCACAGTTTCTATGTATATCAAGTTGCTCAAGAGAGGCCTTGGAATCAGATAAGCCAGAATTCAATTGCAGCTCTGCCACTTGCTGGCTTTGTGAGCCCAGCTCAGTCACTTCTCACTGAGCCTCACTGCTCACACCTACACAGCAGACACAACACCAACTGAGGAAAAGTATCACTATGACCTGGCACACCATAGACATTGGGCACACTCTATTTTCCTTATCTTTCTTCTAAGCCTAATTACAATGTAAAGTTCTAATTATTCTTCAGAGTTGGAAGAATCTCAACTCTGAAATGGTTATTATTCCTATTGCTATTAGACGACATTTATGGAGCACTCATTATATGTTAGGCAGTGTCCTAAAAGATTTACATATAGTTACTCATTTAACCATCATGATTACCCACCAGGGATGTGCCATTACTATCTCCATTTTACAAATGAAGACATGGAGGCAGGCACTGAGATGTTAAATATCTTGCCCAAGATCACCCAGCTAATAAGGGGCTAGAGCTAGGATACTAACCCCAAGTGGCCCCAATGCAAATCATATATTTGCAAGCTGTTACACAATACTGACTCCTGTTGGTTAGTGATAAGAACTGCTTGTAAGTGTGGGCTTTCCTCAATTTTGTGGGAGGAGCCTGGGTTTATCCCTAACCTTAGGATGGATGACTCTGGCAAGGGCCCTTGGATTTACGGCTAGGCTATTGCTACTGTGCCACTCCCGCCCATGCAGGACTCAACCATATCTTCTGGACTCATATCAATTCCTGCCATTACGATCTATTCTCCACTCATTCATTCATTCATTCATAAATCCATGGCATTATTCATTCATTTGACATTTCTTTCCCTTTTTGCATCGCTATCCCCCTCCCTCCTTTTACCTCCTCCCACTTCTGTCTCGTCTTTCACAATACACATCAACAACCTGGATTGTATTCTTCCATATTTTTCTACATGCTCAGATTAAAAAATCACGTTCAATTACATGTGCATATGCAAGCATGCATGTGTGTACACACATACACAAATACATTGAGGGTAGTTGGTCACTATTTTGCAAAACCAAAATTATATTGTGTATGTTTTTCTGCACCCTGATTTCTTCACTCAGCAGTCCCTCCCAGAAATCCCTCTAGGTCAAACAGCAGAGATTTAGCTCAGTCTTTTCCATGACTGTGGTCATGTTCATCATTCACCTTAACTTTCAGCCACATGGAAGTGCTGACATTTCCCTGGATACCCCCGACTGTGCCCTGCCCCCTTTGCCCATCCTGCTCCCTGGACCTGGCAAGCCCACTTCCCTGTCTACCTGGAGGATTCCTCCTCATCTGTCAAGACTCAGCTCATGGCAAGCCTTTCCTGGCCATCAATTGACCTGGCAGAATTGACCTTGCTCTCCTTTGTGTACTTAAGGTGCCCTAAACAAACTTTTATCTGAGAGTATCTAAAATGTTAAGGAAGTGATCTGCTCACAACCGTCTCCCCCAACTAGACTCCAAGTTCCAGGAAAACAGGACTTGCCTGTTTTGGTCACCACTGGAACATTGTAGGTATCCAATAAATATTTGCTGACATGATGGATGAATGAAAGAATGACGGAGTACAATGAGAGCCTGAACCAAAGGACTGGCAGTGGAGTGGAGTGGAGTGGTACTGGTAGACTTCAGAACCATTTATGGAGTAGAACTGCCAGGACCTGGTGATTGGCTTGAGAGAATGTTTCTTATTTCCACAAGAACATAAGCACCATGAAAGATCATGTTTGTCTTATTCGTAGTTTCATTCCCATTGCTTAGATTGAATAGTCCCTGAAACATAGTTGGTGCTCAATACATATTTACAAAATAAATTAATTCCACTGGATCCAGGGATCTCTGGCCTGGGCCTTGTTGCTTTGTCTCTGACCCAGAAGAATATATTCTTCATCAGCCCAAGCCCCTAACACTGCTGGCTCGCAAACACGTCTGGCATCTGCTTGCTCACCTGAGCTGTCCAAATCAAGATGCAAGATTATTCTTCCTTGGAATCTTTCTGTAGTCTGCACCTCAGCTGGTCTTAGCTATCTCCAGCCCAGGCCGGGGGTTGAGAAATCACTGTGTGTGTTTGTGTGTGTATATGCTCCCTTGTGCACATGTGCAGCTGTGTGTGTGCAAATGGTGTGGATGAGTGTGAAGAGGATTCCCAGCATGGAGGCTCAGAATATTTCTATCACTCACAGAAAGGGGGGGGCAAAGCCCAGGGGTTGCTCCTGAGAGTAGCAGAAGAAACTGATATTCCTGCACCGAGGTGGGGATGGGCAGAGTTACCCCATTCTCCTGTCAGCACCGGGCCAGAATCCAGGCTCTAGAGAGAAGACTTTAGCCCCAAGCAAAATCAAGAGGTACACCTAACTGCACAATATTTACCCTGGGGTGTAAAGGAAGAGAAGCCCAATCTCTAAGCCAATCCCCTAGGGGGCTTCCTCAAGAAAGGCCTCCCTCCATGCTCCTCACCTCTTCTGTAGGAGGAATCCCTAGAGGGTAAACATTGCTTGGGTGGGGCAAGGAATAGGGTAGGGAAGAGGGATTCCTTCTTGGGACCCATGGCCACACTTGCCTACAGCCCCCCCATGAATCAAAGTTATAAAGAAGCCCAAGGAACTAATCATCCTAGGACAGAGCAACAGCACTGACAATTAAACAGTGTGGAGATTTCCACAGGCTGGTGAGAAGCTCTGCGGTGTGTCTGGAGGTACATGAAGGACAGGTGTGAGCTGAATGGGAAGGTGGAGCCAGACTATGGTGCTCTTTGAATTCTTTTCTAAAAGGTTTGGGCTTTATCCTGAGGGCAATTTGAGGGTGGGGGAGTGTAATCCATGAAAGAGTTTAGGCAGGTAGTAACATGATCAGCTTTGAATCTGTAAACAGTCACTCTGGTGGCAATGTAGAGAACAGACCAGATGGAAGCAAGATTTAGGTACAGAGGGACAAAGAAGAAACCCTGAAGGTTTCACAGGCACCACAGACAAGGCATGGACATGGAGAAAGTGGATCATTCAAGAGACATTTAAGAGACAGACCTGGCAGAACCAGCGAAGTGGCAAGAGGATGTAGAGCAGGCCCGGAAGTCAAGGAGTTGATCGCGGAATTGTGGAAGATGGGCTGAACTTGAAGCAATGCTTCAATGTGGGAGGCAAGAGTCACGACAGAGGAGACTCAAGCTTTACAAAGAGCCAGGAACAAAAGAGATGAACAGAAGAAAAGCCACCGAGGAGTGTTTGCATGGTTGGATGGTTGTGGGGGCAACAGGAGTGCAGTGGCCTGTTTTGATCAGTTAGACTAGAGGTCTCAGCAGCCAGCTCAGCAAATGTCCAGCAGGCAGTTGGGAACAGAGGTCAGCACTGGAGAGAGCAACTTGACATTGGCAGCATGAGATGACTCAACCTTCAAGCCAGACCAGCACTATGCCACTGATCCAGAACACAAAGGCTCAGACAAATTGGACAATCTTGGCCTGCAACTTGGCACAAGACCCATGCCGTGTAGCCTCCCAGAAATGAGTTCTCACAAGCTAAGATCCACCTCCCATATAAATGGCTTGAAGGAGATGCATTTAACTTAGGTTTGGAATATAAAATGTGTATACAACCATTTATTCCATTAGTGCATTCACTTCCCACTTCAGAACTAAATGTCTCTACTAATTAAATACATTTATTTTAACTGCAGAAGCATTTATTTCCAAAATAAGGACATGTTAATTATCTGCAGGGTGAAATTAACCCCAGAATGCTAATCTATACATTTATCTGCTTGGATATATATTGCCCATGGATACCTGGTTACGCTGCTAACCATTGCACAGCACTGTTCGATGCACTCTTGCCACCTGGATCTTCATCCTTGTTATCCTCTCACTGAGAACTACATGGCTGGTGTGGAATGTGGAATTTCAATATTACTATGCTCATCCCAGGCCTAAGAAGACTAGAGATTGAAGATTCACAAACATATTCTGATATAATTCAAGGACATTTTTACTGGGAGAGAAGGTAACTGTCTCCAACTACCATGAGGAGATTTTTGCTCATGTTTTATGAGAACTGACACCTTAATTCTCTTGTCACTGACACTTCCTAGATATAGGTACATATCTGTAATTCTCATGATAAGTCATTAGTATTAATTAAGCCACATCAATAGCATAATTTAGCTAGTCAGTCAACATCTTCTGAGAACCATGGGGGCAGCCCCAACTCAGAGCACTGGAAAGTTAATAAGGGAAGAAAGAACGCAGCAAGAGAAAATTTTCCAGAAAGATGGGCATTATTGCCTTCACAGCCACTGGAGAGTCACTTACAAAAACCCCAAGAAGGAGTGAGGTCTTTTATGATATGACACCTGTTTTTCTCATCTGCACAATGGAGCTGCAGTGCATTGCAGCAGTCTGGCGCCAGAGGAAAGGCGCTTCAGAGAGAGTGGACTTCAGTGCTCCCAGGGACAGACAAATGGAATGCAGCTGGCTCCAGCAGGGATTTGGCAACTCTGTGGACCAGAGTCTGGCTTTTGGTCTACCAGGCCTGGTCAGTCAGAAGTGAAAAGGTGAGAGAGCCCTCTCAGTTAATAGGATCTCTTCCTTCTGTCCTCCTTTACCCCTCTTTCTCCCTCCCACCCTTCCTACTTGCCTTTCTCACTCCCTTTCTCTCATCTGTTCTTCCTTCCAGAATATTTACTGAGCATTTACTATGTGATAGATACTGTGCTAAGTAGTGGATGGACAGTAGTGAACAAATAAAAGGCCCTGCTCCCCAAAAGCTGAGATCCTAGTGAGGGGCGAGAGCATAAATGAGCAAACAATATGTCAGCTGGCAAAAAGTGCTATAAAGAAAAATAAAGAATTATATAGGGACAGAAGTGACGGCAGGGGATGCTATTTTAATACCAGTTAGTTCCCTTTTCATCATAGAGATAGCAGAAGTCAGGAGGACTTGGATACCGAAACTCAGGAGGCATGCACATGTTGCTGGAAAAAATTGAAATAAATTCTAGTAGTTTTAATAGGGCTAGCTGGATGCTGTTGGAACTACAAATTTTAAACCCCCAAATGACTTTCCTAGCCAAGTACCATGTGCCAATGCCTACAGAAATGATAGCAGCCATTACCACCTACTTTTCCCCCTGGGTTAGCACATACTTAACTCCCCAAAGGAACATTCAAGACCTTTAATTTGGGAATTTCCTGGCTCCCCCTAAGTGGTAGGACAAATAAAAATGAAATGCAAGTCAGAAGTAACGTTTCTATTTCCATAAATGAGACATGGGTTGGGTTAAAGGTGAATAAAACAGTCTAGAACTGAATGGATCTTGATCTTTTTGAGAGTGGTCTAGAAAATGGCATTGTCTAACATAAAGGACATGTGAGGCTACATTAAATAGTTCTAAATTAAGAATTTAAACCCCGAATCCTGAGACCCCCTATGCATCCTTGATTGTAGTGTGTAGAAGAATATGGATGTGCATAGACCATTTTACACATACTATTTTTAAATATACTAAATTTGACTAATGTGTTATACCCTAAGTTCAAGGTGCTTTGCTTGGAAGCCAGTGGTTCTGAGGACTAGACTCAAGGGGTTAGTATTATCAAATACCTTTGATAAATGAGAACAGAGAAAAGATTGCCTTCATATGCCTGTACGTATCTACCAACTTGTAAACATATCTAACGTTATTGAGGCTCCCGTCCCTTCTCAGTGGCCTGGAAAATGCTAAAGATGGAATTATCTGGAAGACTTAGTCCACTATGTAAATGACCATCATGGATTAATCTACATATTTGTTTTTGTCCATCTCCTCCCAAAAGAATGGATGTTCCGCGGTTGTCTTGTGTCCTGCTACATCAGCAGCACCTGAATAATGTCTAGCCCAGACTAGATACTCAACAAATATTTGTTGTATGAATGAATGACATAACTGTTTGCAGCAGTTCTCTGGGAGAACACAAGCTGCAGCCCCTTAAGGTACTGGGCTTCCTGGAGAGGACTGTTTATTTTCTTATTACCCACTCTTGAGAGTTCTTTATATATTCTAGGTATAAGTCCTTTGTCAGGTATTTGTTTTGCAAATATTTTCTATACCTTGTCATTTTGTTCTTTAAAATAGCTAAAATTTTTAATTGTGATGAAGCCCAGTTTATCATTTTGTTCTTTTATGGCTTGTGCTTTTGGTGTCATATCTAAGAAATCTCTACCTAACCCAAAATTATAAAGATTTTCTCCTGTTTCCTCTAAAAGTTTTACAGTTTTACATTTTACATTTAGGTCTATGATCCATTTAAAGTTAATTTCTGATTATGATAAGGTACTGATCAAAGTTTTTGATTTTTCATTTGAATATCCAATTGTTCTAATACCATTTATTGAAAAGATCATCCTTTCTCCATTCTCCATGAATGCAGCAGTATTTGTAATGCAATACTATTCTAAACAATGTAAATGTTCATCAGTAAAGGACCAGCTAAATAAATTCCAGCAAATCCATCTATGGCACCATTAAAAACAATGTAACAGATCTACACATACTAATTTTAAACAATGCTCTATTAAGGAGACATAAACATTTTAAATTATAATAAAATTCATTTGCATTTCCTTTTCTATGAACTGTATGTTCACAACTTTTCATTCAATAAATATTCATTGAATTCCTTGTGTGCCAGGCACTGTTCTAGGCACTGAGAATACAACAGTGATATCTAGTGAGAGGAAACTGACAATAAATAATTAGTGTGGTGATTAATTGTATGTGTCAACTTAACTGGGTCAAGGAATGCCCAGATTTCTGGTAAAACATTATTTCTGGGTGTGTCTGTGAGGGTATTTCCAGAAGAGTTTAGCATTTGAATCCATAGAGTGAAAAACATCCAACCTCACCAATGTAAATGGACATCATCTAATCTGTTGAGGGCCCAAATAGAGCAAAAATACAGAGAAAGGGCAAACTCTCACTATCTCTCACTTTTTGAGCTGGACATCCATTCTTTCCTGAGACATTGGTCCTCCTGGTTCTCAGGCCTTTGGATTCAGACCAGAACTTAACATCATTAGCTTCCTTGGTTCTCAGGGCTTGGACTGGAACTACAGCACTGGCTTTCCTGGGCCTCCAGCTTGCAGACAGCAAACTATGGTACTTATCAGCCTTTATATTTACATGAGGCAATCCCTCATACTAAATATCTTTCTATATATATCTCTAATAGGTTCTGTCTCTCTGGAGAAACCTGTTGAATACAATTAGCTACACACAAAGTGTGATGATGATAAGTGTCATGGAGAGAAATAAAACAGGGTAAGAAAGGTGGAGTGTGGGATTGGAGGATTACAATTTTAAACAAGGTTGACATGGAAGATTGTACCAAGAAGATGGCATTTCAGTAAAGACTTAAAGGAGGTGAAGAAATGAGTCACACAAACAACTGAGAGACAAGCATTACATGCTGGGGAACAGCAAAGCCCTGAGGTGAGAGCTATCAGAGGAACTATGAGGAGGCCAGTGTGGCTGGAGCAGAGTGAGCAAGTGAAAGGGAGTTAGCAAAGGATGAGTGACGGAAGACAACAGGTCAGTAAGGCCTTATAGGCTACCATAAAGACTTTGGCTTTGACTCTGAGTGAGATGAGGAGTGATCTGGAGGAGTTTCAGCAAAGGAAGGATAGATTTATCTTGTTGATTAGTAGGAGCTCTTCATATATTAAGGAAATTATCTCTTAGTCATATATTTTGAAATTTGTTGTTCCTCATTTGTCATTTATATTTCTACTTTGTTTACAATATTTTTCTATATAAAGCTTCTTAATATATACTTAGTCAAATTTATAAATCTTTTGTGTAGTGAATAGCATTGTTGGTCTATCCAGAATTAATTTTTTGTTAATCCAGTAATAGGCCCCAATTTTCATTTGGGATCCACCTCTCCCCTCTCACAGTATGCAGAGCCTGGAAGTCTAAAGCCTGATGGAAATAACTTCAGCTTGGCCTTGCCAATCATTGCAATCCCAAGCACCTGCTCTCTCCACTCCAGTGACTGATTCAGGGCATGCATGTGACCTCAGCTGCTACCAGAGTCCGGCTGTAGGCTTCCAGTTCTATCTCCTCCTCTGACCAGAAGATCAAACTCCATTGCATGTTGCCAAAATTACCCTGTGCCCTGTCACTTGCAGAGGTGTATGTAGCACTTAGCTTCTGCTTTCTCTACCCCGTACCTCCTTCATATAGGGAAAATACAAATAGGCAACTTCACAATTTATTATCTACATCACCTAGACTCAAATCACAGGGAGAAGCAATAAGTAAGCAGTACCCAAGAAGTTCTCAAGTCCTCATGCTGAACTTTACCTATACATACCTCTTTCCTTTAACCCTTTTTCTCACTCCTACCATTTTCCCACCCAGTGCACAATAATAATAGCTATTTCATAAAGTTCTTATGAAGAGTTACAAGTAAACCACTGAGGGCCAGCAACAAGTGCTATTAAACTATCAGTATTTTTAACTCTCTCAGGCTGGACTTATAAGGTCACCTCTTCCAGGACCATATTACAACAAAGTTTCAAGCTCCTTCTATTATGTCATTTTAATTTGGAGAGTGGTTTAGTATCTTAGGTGACCCTTTAAGTGCCTGAGCAGTCTTTCTTTGATGATAACGCTTCTGTGATCCCATGAGGAGCTAGATGTTGCCTATTTTATCTGGGTGGTGCCAACTGGTATTTATCTGATTTGTCTTTTTTTGTCCACTGTTTTTATACTTTCAGTATTATTTTTTGGCAGAGACCTGTGTTTTTCAGATTTTTTTTTTTTTTGCTTTTATCTATTTTTGACCAAACATTATTAAATATTAAAGCTGTTTATTTAAATTTATTTTGTGCATCAAAAGTTGCAGCTGGAAGGTCAGGAAAGCAGACACTGACCCAAGTCGAAGCATGGAAGTGAAATACCGAAATACTCACTGGGAAACTGCTGGAATTCTCAAGAACCTCTTAGAAAGCTCCCATAGTGTAACAACAAAGTGGTGGTTCTCAAGCCATCACCAAGAAACCATTGTGAATCTCTCATCTGTTCATATATCTGATGTACTATCTCCGGAGACAAATGGCCTCTGTTTCTTTTCTGTCTCCTAAATCTCATGACATTTCCTCTTACTTGGCCAACTCTAACCCATGGCATGTAATTCTGGGAAATGTAGTCCCTGGTTTCTCCAAATGGGTGGAGGTGATACCAAGTTGACAGCAGACAATCTAGCACCCTTTTTTTCATATGTAATGAAATTTGATATTTCTCTTGATTTTTATTCAACCATTTCACAATGCAGAATCCATTCTTAGCTCATAGCCTATATAAAAGCAGGGCACAAGCTAGATTTGTCCCATTGGTTATAGTTTACTGACTCCCCTGTTCTAAACTCTTAATTTGCTTCTTTGAATCATCCTTTTATTTACTTAAGAAATGGACTATATTTGTGGCTGAGTAGCTTTCTAAACTTGATTTCCAGATACAAGAGTCCAAAGGCTTCTTTTTATGTTTATATTCTTCAGTCCTAGCTATAAAAGCCTTTCCAAATGTTTTGAGTTCCCAATAGATCTGTGTATGATCTGCTCTATTAGACAAAACTTTTATTCACATTTTTATCCCAAATATGTTCATCTCTGCTACGGACTACCTATGAGTCTGTCTGGGGACTATACCCTTAACACTTTTTAAAGCCTTCTTTTGTAAGGTAGAGTTTTTATGCTATTAAGATACTTAGAGAAGTAGTATCAGGAATGGCCTTATCTCTTTCTGAGATCATAATAAAGAATGTTATAGCCACAGACCTGAAATCATCTTTAACCAGAAACCAAGGCTTAGTGGTCTGTTATGATGTTTGTAACTTGAAGCCATTTTTTATTTTAAGAAATATTTGCCTGGAAGGAGTGAGGATAAGATAGAGTTTTATACTGAAACCCAACAAATCCTTATTCCCTTATATTTTACCTCAAGTAGGTCAAAAAGTTGAAAGTTACTTCTCTAACTCATTTCTCTCTTGTCACATTTTATCAAACACTTCTAGAAGAAGGTGGCTGGCACTGTCAATATTCTTTTATGAGATCTCCTTAAGCAGATCTATAAAGTCATTAAACAATCTACTTTTCATGTTAACACAAGCAAACTGTTGTCTTATGGAATGTACATACACAAATATGTCTTTTTTTTTTTTTTTTTTTTTTTT
>VBSM01003018.1:12349038-12371599 GCA_008086735.1 Cheirogaleus medius
CTCCCAGAGTGCTAGGATTACAGGCGTGAGCCACCGCGCCCGGCCCACAAATATGTCTTTTTATCTACAGACTCTGATAACTATTTTCTTACTGATACCTACTTTCAAACTTTCACCTATAGTCTCTGTAAGGTTCCTCAAACTTTTCCTAATAGTCTTCTCAAGGCTGATTCATGCTCTGCCCATAGTCCATTTCCAACTGTTCATATGGCAATACCCAATCCCAATTATTTATTCTGTTTTTCTATTATTGCACAACAAACTACCTCAAACTTAGTGATCCAAAACAACCATTTTATTTTGGCCAAAATTTGCAGATAAGGCATTTGGGAAGAGCTCATTTGAACACAATTTCTTTTTATTTTATTTTATTTTATTTTTTTGATGGCTGACTTATTGTGCTGGGAGAAAAAACAAAACTACATAAAACAAAAATAAAGTCTGCCAGCTCCACCTACAAACCAAGAAAAAACAGCTTTTACACATTTGTGAAAGTACAAAAGACTTGACCACCAAATGAATTGCACTAAAGTAAATTACAAAAAGGAGATAACAGGCAAAAGAAAACACATGATCCCAGATGAACTAAGAAGGAGTGAATAGCTATTGGTAAATGTTTGAGTAAACGTAAATAAACTTTAACTACTTAAAACATTAATAACAATATCCAATCTTAGGGTAAAACAAGGATACAGATAAATTATAAAAAAAAGAGTTATACCTGTTTTTGGAGTTGGATAATTCTAAAATCTTCATATCATTCAGAGGTATTGTTGTCTGGGTGGTAGTCTGATTTCAGTTCTTGGTATGCTTTTGGCCAAAGAATGACCAGACAAACCAAAGTGTAAGGTCCAGATACTTGGCAAACTGTTACCCTAGTTCTTTGGCATCTTGTTTGAGAAAAAAATCACAAGCAGGACCAGTGCCATGGAGTGACCACAAGCAGAAAGCAGTTTCACACGAGTAGCTTTTTATTATAAAACAAACATGTTTGTCTCCAGGAGTAAACAGAGACAGACTGACTCACTGACTTACTGACTAATTGACCCTCTCTCTCTTTTGGAATTCCTGAGTTGTATCCTTTTATTGGCCTATGCTGGGGAAGGGCTTTCCGAAGCTGTGGAATGTTACCAAATGATTAACAGGTGTTCTCAAGCTTATATCTGCATATATGAGCTCCTTCTCTGAAAGCTCACCTGGGGAAGGGTGAACCACAATTTAGATTAAAGCTAATGATATAATAACTGGCCTTAGGTTACTCGAGGTCACTTTGCAGATCCTATTATGCCTAAACTGGGGAATTCCTAGATTGGTACAGTGTGCCTTCCTTTCCCAGGTGTAGCAGTTTCTCGTGATAGGATTAAAGGTGGGGCAACACCAAGATGGAGTGCCAGCCCTTATCCTTCTTCCCAGGTGGGGAAATTGCCTGAGGCAGCACCAAAGCAGGGCACCTTTGTCCCTAGAAGAGCCTGAGATCCTAATTATCTTTTTATTTGCTTATTTATTATTTCTTCTAGATAATAAATTAAGCAGTTTATTTCTCTGGTCTTTTATTCTGGATTTTAATTTTTTAAATTTTGTTTTTATTTCAGCATATTGTGGGGGTACAGATGCTTAGGTTACGTATATTGCCTTTGCCTCACCAAAGTCAGAGCTTCAAGCTTGTCCATCCCCCAGATGGTACACACTCCACCCACTAGGTGTGTGTATACCAATTCCCTCCTCCCCCCTCCTACCTGCGGGATGCCCGATAAATGTTATTCCTATATGTCCACTTAGGTGTTGATCAGTTAATACCAATTTGCTGGTGAGTACATGTGGTGCTTGTTTTTCCATTCTTGGGTTACTTCACTTAGTAGAATGGGCTCCAGCTCTATCGAGGATAATACAAGAGGTGCTAGATCACCATTGATTTTTGTGGTTGAGTAGAACTCCATGATATACATACACCACATTTTATTAATCCACTCATGGATTGATGGGCACTTGGGTTGTTTCCACATCTTTGCCATTGTGAATTGTGCTGCTATAAACATTGGGTACAGATGTCTCTTTTATAGAATGCCTTTTATTCCTTTGGGTAGATGCCCAGTAATGGGATTGCTGGATCAAATGGTAGTTCTACTTGTAGCTCTTTCAGATATCTCCATATTACTTTCCACAGAGGTTGTACTAGTTTGCAGTTCCACCAGCAGTGTATGAGGGTTCCTATCTCTCCACATCCATGCCAACATTTATTGTTTTGGGACTTTTTTATAAAGGCCATTCTCACTGTGGATAAGTGATATCTCATTGTGGTTTTGATTTGCATTTCCCTGATGATTAGAGGTGTAGAGCATTTTTTCATATGTTTGTTGGCCATTAGTCTATCTTCTTTTGAAAAGTTTCTGTTCATGTCCTTTGCCCACTTTTTGATACGGTTGTTTGATTTTTTTCTTGATGATTTTCCTGAGTCCTATATAGATTCTAGTTATCAGCCCTTTATCAGATGTATAACATGTGGATATTTTCTCCCATTCTGTGGATTGTCTGTTTGCTCTCATGACAGTTTCTTTGGCTGTGCAGAAGCTTTTTAATTTGATCAGGTCCCATTTATTTATTTTTGTTGTTGCTATGATTGCCTTTGGGGTCTTCTTCATAAATTCTTTGCCTAGGCCAATGTCTATAAGAGCTTTTCCAACATTTTCTTCTATAATTCTTATAGTTTCATGCCTTAGGTTTAAGTCTGTTCTCCACCATAAGTTTATTTTTGTCAGAGGTGAAACGTGTGGATCCTGTTTCAGTCTTCTATGTGTGGCTATCCAGTTTTCCCAGCACCATTTATTGAATAAGGATTGTTTTCCCTAGTATATGTTTTTGTCTGCTTTGTCAAAGATTAGATGGCTATATGAGGATGGTTTTATATCTGGGTTCTCAGTTCTGTTCCATTGGTCTATGTCTCTGTTCTTGTTCCATTTCTATGCTGTTTTAATTATGATAGCCTTTTAGTATAGCTTGAAGTCTGCTAAATTGATGCCCCCCAATTTGTTCTTTTTGCTTAAGTTTGCTTTTGCTATACAGGATATTCTCTGGTTCCATATGAAGTGTAGAATTTTTTCTAGATCTGCAAAAAATGATGCTGGTATTTTAATATGGATTGCATTGAATCTGTAGATCACTTTGGGTAGTATAGACATTTTAACAATGTTGATTCTGCCGACCCATGAGCACGGTATGGTTTTCCACCTATTTATGTCCTCTGCTATTTCCTTCCTCAGTGTTTCGTAGTTCTCTCTGTAGAGCTCTTTTCTCTCCTTAGTTAAATATATTCCTAGGCATTTTGTTGTTGTTGTTGTTGTTGCTATTGTGAAGGGTACTGAGTCTTTCATTTTGTTCTCACTTTTACTGTTGTTGGCATATAGGAATGCTACTGATTTCTGTACATTGATTTTGTAACCTGAGAGTTTGCTGAATTTGTTTATCAATTCCAGTAGTCTCATGGCAGAATCTTTGAGGTTTTCTAGATATAAGATCATATCCTCAGCAAAGAGCAATATTTTGACCTCTTCTGCCCCCATTTGGATGCCCTTGATTTGCTTCTCTTGTCTGATTGCTCTGGACTAGGACTTCCAGCACTATGTTGAATATGAGCGGTGAGAGAGGGCAACTTTGTCTGGTTCCAGTTGTAAGTGGGCATGCTTTCAATTTTTCCCCATTCAGTATGATGTTGGCTGTGTGTTTGTCATATATGGCTTGTCTCATTTTTAGGTAAGTCCTGTCTATGCCTATTTTGTTAAGCATTCTTATCATAAACGAGTACTGAATTTTGTCAAATGATTTTTCTGCGTCTATTGAGAGCATCATATGGTCTTTGTTTTTGCTTCTATTTATGTGGCTAGCACCCTTTTTAAAGTTTTTGTATCAATGATTTTTTTGTCTGCTTTAAATATACAATCAATTCTTTTGATTATTCCATGGGCCCTTGAAAAGAAGATGTATTCTATGATTTCAGAGTATCAAATTGATCTATCTTGTTGATCAGGTATTAATAAAGTAGATTTTAAAATAAAGGTTAATAATGTACTTTATTAGGTTGGTTATTTAAGTCCTCTACGATTACTTATTTTTGACTATTTGTTATGGAATGATGTAGGTAAATGAAGAACTACTCTGTATGTATTTCTAGTTCTCTTTGTAGTCCTCTGTGTTTTGCTTTATAAATATTGATGAAATGTTACTTGGTGCAAAGATATTTATTGCTGTTAGACCTTCATTGTACATTGTATCCTGCCCTTCTTTGTCTGATTTTTCGTTGAATTCAACCTTGTCTGATATTAATTTCAGATGTGTCCCTTCTTTTTATTTCCATTTGTCTAGTTTGTTTTTACCCATTCTTTTGCTTTCCATCTTTTTGAGTCATTTCATTTTGTTAATATCATATGGTCAATATTTAATTGGACTTTTGTTATTGAATAAGAGTATCTCTTTTTCTCTGTGTTGACATGATAGATATGTTTAGTATGAGTGTTGTAATGTTTTTAAAGCTTTGGCTTCTCTTCTTTGCTTTATATGGGGTTTCCTTCTATTATTTTGAAAGATGTATTGCCTCATTTTATTTCCAATGGTTGCCTTTGTAAGAATAATTTTATATACTGTACTTAATACTCTATTTATGTAGCTAGAATTCATTGACACTTCAATTACAGTAATAAATTAAATGAATATACCACTACTTCTAATTCTCCCTCCCCTCCACCTCTTAATTTTGGGGGTATGCTATTAGCCTTAGTTCTTCTAGTGGTTAACTTTATATATTTATTATTTTAAACTTCAACAACAATGTTTAAAAAATATTTTGATCCCACCCACTATGAAAAATAAGAAAGCCAGCTTATATTCACAATTTCACTTTTTCTCCCCTTACATCCCCTAGCTTTCATTGAGTATTTTAATATTTCTTCATTGTCATGGTTGATTAAATTTACATTTTGTATTTTATCAGTAGTTCCCATAATTGTTTTAACCTTTAACCATAGTTCTACATTTATTTTTGCCACAGGTTTTCCCATTCACCTTTTGGTTCAACTTCATCTTCTAGTAGTGTCTTCAATAAAGTATTCATGGAAGCCATATTCCCTGAATTATTGCATATTTGAAAATATTTGTCTGTTGGCATTACATCTGAATGACAATTTATCTAGGTAAATCAGCTCACATTGTCTTTTCCTGAAGATGTTGTAATTGTTTCTCCACTGTCTTGTAATGTTGAATATAGAGTAGTCTGAAGCCACTCTGTGTTTTTTTATTTTATTGTTATAGGTAGTTTAATCATTTTTGCCTGGATACCCAGAGGATTATTTTCTTTATCTTTAATTCATGAAACTTTATTAAACTATGATCTTTTTAATTTTTTTCTTAAAACATCATCTTTAGATTGAAATCTTCTTTAATACCAAGAACGTTTTTCCAAATTACATCTTTGAATATTTTCTAATTTTATTATTTTTTCTTAAAGAAGAAAACATTTATGTGTATGTTGTCTCTCCTTTGCCTGTCTTTCATATCTATAATTTTTTCTAATTATTTTTTTTAATTTCCATTTTGTTTTGCTCAATTGTCTCAAGGCTGCCATCCATTTTCCTGTTGTCAAAACCTTTACTATTACCTCAGTTAATATAATGATACTATGTCATCACTTACTACTATTTGCAATACAGTCATGATTTCTGTGATGATTTTAATTTTCTTTTCCACTTTGTGTCCTAAATACAGCTCAATTTTCATCTGTTTCCAGTGCCTTTCTTCATTCCTTATACCTCTGCATTGAGCTTTTCTTAATTCACAAAGGACTTCTTTTGTTAAGTTCTTTGAATTCTTAGACAAATATTCAGTCATCATTTTCATCAGCTCCACATCAAAATGTCCATACTCTGTAGGCTTGGTTCACCCCTTTTTGTCTGTTATTTTTCATCATTTCATTATATGTTTGTATAGATCTCCTTGTTCATATAGATCTCCTTGTTCCTTTTTCATTATTAGTCACCCTGAGTGAGCATAAATCCTCCTAGACCAGATATTTGAAAGAAATGGTGTGGAAGATGGGCCAGTTCTGTGATCTGGGTTAGCAGAAAATCCCCTGATTCTTAGTAAAATCCTTTATGATTTATGGTCTTGTGGGAGAAGGTGGTGAGGTGGGTTTTGTGAATGTGTTTTGTGTGTGATAGAAAGTGACTGAGAGGTGGTTTAACTTTTTTTCTTAGCTCACAAAGAATGGCTGCTACCAAGTTGCTTAATCCTCACGGTTTTTCTTCTACATGCTGCACATTTACAAAGATGAAGTATTCATGAGTTTTCTCACTCATTCCCACCTCTCCTGCCATTTTAAAGTATCCAAGAGACTTAGAGAGATTCCTGCAGCCAAACATGCACCCAGATCTTACTGTTCCAAACAAAAGATTGTTAGATTTGCCCTTAGAGTAGGTCACCTACTTTGGATAACTCTGTGCTCTGTCAGCTCTCTCCAAGATCTGGAAAGACATATATTTTCTATTGGAGCCACATCCCCATCACTCCAGTTCAGTGTTCACTGCACATGACATTCCATCTTATTTTTGTGGTTCCTGATTATAGGTGTTTCCTAGTTTCAACAATTATAGGGTTGTCTTTGTTTCTCATCCATTTTTTTCCCAATTTGGTTTCAGAGAAAAAAAATAAATACATTATTACTCTAATGTATTAAAATTAATGTCTGGGAGGAACCTAAACTGCTCACTAGTAACATCTGCTGTGTTGTATGTGATGTGGCATAGACTGCTATCTGTTCACCAGAATCTATTTACTCTTCTCACATATGTAATAAGACTATATTTCCCAGCTTCCCTTGAAATTACATGTGGCCATGTGATTGAGATTTAGTCAATGCAATTTAAGCAGAAGCAAAGTGTGCCAATTCTAGGCATGGCCCATTAAAAACCCCTAACGTGATGTTTTCGTCCTTCTGCCTGATTGGGTTGGAGACAATCACAGCAATACTGAAAGCCATTTACTAAGGAAGGCAGAGCCTCCTTCAGCCTGGGCCCCTGAATGACTGTGTGGAACAGAGCCCCTGCCAGTCTGAAACCATTCTAGATTGTTACATGGGCAAGAGATAAACTTCCATTTTGTTAAGTCATTATATATTTTGGTTTATTTATTAATGCAGTCTAGCCTAACCAAAATAATATAGTGAGGAAGGCAGAACAAGGGGGGGTGTCTATTCAGCATGGAGTTATTCTTAGGGATAAGTTATACAAATCATAAGGACCAGACACAAATGATGGTTGACCCACCATAGACCAGAATAAGCAGGTGGTATGATTCCAGAAGGAGGTGCCATGGCTAAGAGAGGGAGAATGACCATTGCTATGGACATAAGCATAAGAGCAAAGTAGCCAACAACTAAAATGCTTGTATTGAGGAGGATGGGGACCTATGTGTATATAAAATATAGTAAGGACATGGGATAGTGCAATCAAGGTGACATGCTACAACCATTTGCTCATATTAATTTAAATTTAAATTAAAGCTTAATTCAAAGAGAATTTAAAGGAAAGACTTCCCTTACCTATTTCGTGCTAAAGAGGCCTTCCAAGTTATTAAACTCTTTACACACACACACACACACACACATATATATATATATATATATATATATATATGACTGCATAGTCCAGACCTTCTGGAACCCAGAGATGAATTGGATTAGGTAGCTCTTGGGTGGGAAGCCCACAGAATATCACTTCTGGTCATTGCCATCCAGCTACCTGGTGCCCTCAGAGGAGTAAGATAAAGAGGTATCATGTTCAAGCTTCCTCTTTGACACAAGGTGGATTTGGGTTCCAGACTTCTTCCTAACCCCTGTTTCTGCTTCCTCTCATTTAACAGTCAGTCACTGAATATCTACCTGATACTAGGCATTAAACTGATAAGAACAGGAAAGACAACAACCATTTACCAATATCTGATGAGAATGAAGATATGGCCCCTCCTTCAAGGAGCCTGTGGTCTTTCAGTGGCAATGCCTTTCCTCCCCAGGCCAGACAGGCTGTACAAAAGCAGTAATCTCCGATGCACTTATTGGGAAATAAATGAAGACTCAACTAAATGGGCCATATTTTCAGAGACCCCTTACAAGGTTCTGCACTTGATTTTGTATTTGTAATTTTGAATTATTTTTTTCAAAGAGCACCCCCCAAAATTATATGAGCTCCAGGCCCTATAAAACTTGGATCTTCTCCCTTAAAGCCACATACCCTGATAAGAAATAACTTTCAGGGCTCATCAGGTGCTGGAGAATTCACAGTTAGATATTTAAATAAAAATGCATAGAATCTGCAGGACCTTAGGACTGAGACCAAGACTTTTCTTCTGGTAGCTTGACTGCCAGAAAACAGAAAGTGGGGCATCTCCATCTGCTGGCAGAAGACCAAAACTACACCATATCTCTTTGCAGACATTGGGCTTTGTTTCCCTTTAAATGAATAAGTAAGATCAATCAAACAACAACATATGGAGTTAGGAAAACTGAAGGAGAACTCACAACCACAGCCCCACAACAAAGCTATCACTTTTATTTTGAAGAACCCCTTTTCAGCTCCCATTCAGAGACACTCATATTTTTACATGGTTATAATGTTGTTTGAGAGTCTTGTTTTGTAGAAGACGTTTTTTTTTTTTTTTTCGCTGATTCTAAGTATTTGCCATGCTTTTACGTTGTTTCATAGCCAGCTGTTTTAACTTGTACATCATATGGCAGTGATGGGCCCTTAGTGATTTCAGCAGTTTTCCTAGGTAGCTGCCATATACCACTTTAACAGATAATGCCATGGTGGCCATCCTTGAGTATAGAACTGGATCTTTCCCAGTGACTACTTAGGGGGAACTCAGGAAATCAATTGCCACTCTATAGCCTGGCTTAGGGGAAGTGAGATTCCAAAGGACAGTGTGCCTGGGCTAAGGTCAGAGCTCAGCATGTCTGTGGCAGATGACTAGACAAATGAGAGATGAATGAGTGAGTCTGTCACCAGTAGATGACATACAAAGCAACCCCAAAAGCTTGTTCCAATTTGCACAATCCCTAGAACATTCTAGTGTGATAGTCTTACCGCATTCTCATTAATATTGACAATCATCTTTCAGAGAATTTTGACCATGAGGCTTTTGACACCGTGCTCTGGGATCTTGGGGTTCCAACTACTCTAACAATTTACATACTCAGTCAAATGTAGAATCTAGTGAATTATTGATGGCAATTTTTCTCCACATATTGAAAGGTGATTCTACATTAATCAATTATAAATCATGATAAATTGCTTTCTAAAAATTATACATCTGAAACTCAAAAATGTTCTAGCCCCTTTGTCAGGCACACCCCTCACAGCCACATGCATCCCTGACCAGGGATTGCTAGCTGAATGATCAGAAAACAGAGGCAGCAGGAAGTACTGAATGAGTAGCTGGCCAGAAGTTAGGGGGTCTGGCTTTTCATCTTATCCTTCCCATGGATTTGTTCTGTGACCCTGAACAAGTAATGTCCCTCCTCTGTTCCTTTGTAAACTGAATGGGTTAGACTACTTCTTTTCTGAGGTCTTTCTAATGCTGGAGCCCTACGAGATCATAACATCACAGAGTCTTGGACCTTTTGAAGATCACTAGGCATAAGAAAGTCCCGGGGTATCCTCTTCCTAGACCAATCAGTCTAATTGGAGACCTTATGAATGGGTCCACACTGTCCATTTATATAGGAGAGAGGATGACACAGGCCACAAGAAAGCCTGTTGCCAACCCAGTAACTAGTGTGCTGTTCCAATAATCATTCTCCAGGGAAGCAACAGCAAAGGGCCGGCCTATCCAACGAGGGTTAGGCACTGCCATATGCCCAGTAGAGAGTGCACTCCTTCCACTAATTGAGTTACTGAGCTCAAAATATAACTCAGCACACTTTCTAAGCCCTACCCCAGACCAAGTCAGGCCAGGCCAGTCCCTGGAGAACTCCAGAGACAAGGCATGTATGGCATTTATCCTCAAGGAGCTCATGATCTAGTGGAGGAAATTGGGCCAACAGCATAGTTATAAATGTCCAAATAGGATTGCTGAGTTCTTAAAGAAAGGTAAACACACACATATCACACACACACACACACACACACACACTGAATTTAATTTAGACAGAGCAGGGAGGTGGGGTGAGATGGTGCTAAGAATGGCTTACTGAGGAAATGTCACTTATGATGGGTCATTTAGATGAGTTGGATTTTGACAGAAAGCAATAAGAAGAGTTGGGGTTTGGGAGTAGCTGTCATTAAACATAGTGTGCACAAAGGTCTAGAGGCAGGAAAACTTGGCTGTGCTTGTGAAGCATTGAAGAATGTGGTTTGGCCAGAGCACAGGATTCAAAAAAGGACCTCCCCCAGCCATCAGCAGGCTCTTCTGCTTGGCAGGAATCCACTGTGGCTGGATAGGGACCAGATCAAAACAGGTTCTGTTTGAGGTTTGGCCCAACAATGAGACCAGCTGTTGACCAGGGCTTCCTGCACCCTTAGTTTCTCTTCTCCTGATGTCATCAGAGATTCACAAGGCAGTCCCAGAGTTGTGCCAAGACAGGCATCTGCACATCGGGATGTTGTAATCAAGAGCCCTTGTCTTGTTCTGTTTGTTTTAAGGATACATAAGTGAAATAATGAGGTCTCCCAAGAGAGGGCAGAATTGGGTTTGTCCCCAAGGAAAATGAGATTTCTCCACCACGGCTGTTCTCCCCATGCAGGAGCGGCCGGTGGGGGTCCCTAGCAGCTCTTTACTCAATGGCCCTGCTGCTAGGCCTGATGCTTCCCATATGGTCAGCTCGGATGCTCAACACTTCTCCATTTTTATTATTTGAGCAATATAATCATTATTACTCTCATTACCCAAAATCATATAAATACTCATTTGAGAGTAATCTAAGAATCATTTTTCTCTTTTATTTGATGAAATAATCTTTCTGGTTGGCTATTCTGGTGGGAGGGGCGGGCAGTGGGGAGCAGCCTGCCTCATCTCACTCTTTCCTAGGCCTGCTCCTCAGTCCCACACCCACAAACCCCACAAACCCCACCTCTATGGGTTGGACCTTTGTCCATGGAAGGCCTCAGGTATCTGAGCAAGGGCCAGAAGCTCCTTGACCTGACATCCTGGAACATCACCAACCAGCAACTGAATGTTTTTAAAATCCGATTGCAGGTTTTATGCAATCCTATATGGAGAACCAGTAGCCCAGAGAGAAGAGACATACTCAAGGTCAAACAGTGAGTTAGAGGCAGACCTGGAACTCAGCCCCCAGTTTCCAATTTCTTATAAGAGCTTGCAGACCATGGGAATGACCAAGATCAATGTTGTTTCTTCTTCTCCACCTTCCTTTCAGCAAGCCAGCTTGCTCATGTCGGTAGGAAGGTGATAGCAGCTTTTCCCACCCTACATGGGCCCTGGGAATTGTCAACATTGGCCTCCTAAAGACACTGCCTTGCCTCAAAGAAGGGACACCTGGTGGTGGGGGAGCATTTTTAAGTATAAGTATTTAAGTATAAGCTCATATTTAAGTATAGGCTTTGCATAAGTTGTGTGTCTCCACCCTCACTATAAGTTGTTACTTCCTACACATTGGCAGTTTACCCTTAAAAACATGTTGCCCCAAATCTTCGAGCTGCTTCTGCTCTGCTTGTAGGTCAGGAATAGACATCAAGGAAAGACCTACTATGTGGAGGCTGTAAGAGAGATTTCTGAATGAAGTCCATGTGCATCGTAGAAGGTGATTGAGAAAAGGCCCTTAAAGACAGTGTCCAAGCTTACGTGCTTGGGTGCTGACAGCCTGGGGTACAGCAGAGAACCCAGCAGCTACTTGTTAATCAAGAGAAGAGGTACTCAGACACTTGGCTCTCACTAATGGTCCCAAGGGATGACATGTTCCCAAGAATCATGTCCTCTTCTCTGGCAAAGTCACTGACTCCTGTGCCAAGATGCTTGTCAGTTAGCCATTTGACTAGAAGGCAACCCTTGTAAATGTTTCCTCAGCAAGACCTGTGAGACACAATTTGTCTGGGGGCATTTGCATTTGTCACCTTTCTAACTGCCAACTATTATTAAAGACATTAGAATAGACCTAGAGTAACTATTTTACCATTAACATAGAGATGGATTTTAAGTTGTCCTGGAATAAAAGAAATCATGAGACTGTTCAAATGTATGAGGTCAAAAACCTAAGTGAGTGGCTCTTCCATTTTTTAAAGTATCTAACAATTTACATTTAAGAGATTTCATGCAATGAAATGAATTGTAAAATGAAGGTGGAAATAATGTTTATCTTACCTTTCTAAGCCACAAAATGTACTACAGAACTAAAATGTCATACTAGCACAATGAATTTTTATAAACTACCCATTTCATGCTGGCCTTCAAATAATACTTATCCTAGATTCATCATCAGAAATTCCTCAGGGTCATCCTTATTTTAAGGTCTAACCAGAAAATAGAGTTGACAATCAATTCATCAGCATTGTCATTAATATGTATCAAGCTGTATGGCAGGTCTCACACTGGGTACTTTATATTTTATATTTTATCTCCTCTGCTCTTGGCAACAACCTAGTGAGACAGATATTAACACCCATTTTACAGCTGAGGAAACTGCAGCCTAGAGAAGTGAAGTAACTTATACTGGGTCACACAGCTAATAAGAGGTAGAGCCAAGATTTAAACTGAGGTCTTTGCTTTTTTGCTACTATCTGTTCAATAACCGACCAATAGTAGCCATGTGGCTCTGCATAGCCCATGCTGATGAATTACTTGGCTAGGGCTCTTGCACTCTTGTAGGAGATGAGGTACTGGTATTCACAGCCATATAAATTATGAAATACCTCTCATATATCATTTCATATCTGGTCCCACTGACAAGCCCATCCAACATTTCTATCCAATGAAATATGAAGAGTGGGAATATTTATTTATTAGAAAGTATCTACCTCATCCTCCAAATTGGGGGGAGGGGTTAACATGCCCTGCTTGGGCAGCCTAGCTCCATAACTTATCCTCTTCTCTGGATTAACACCTTGGGGTACCTCATATCTGGGAGCACACAATATATATTTATTGAATGAATAAATCAATGAGGGAATGAACAAATGAATGAATGAGGGGGCTTCTAGATTCCCTCTTGCTTCCTACCCTTTAAACTAAGTTTCCAGGGCTCTCTCACCCTTCCCAGCCCATAATCAGCAGCACAGGTTTGCATGACAAAGAGCTATAGCCAAAGGAGTCCTGGAAATAGAAAGAAGCAGGAAGATTCAAGAAACTGCATTAAGACAAGCCAAATTTTGCCCTTAAATCTAGGCCACCAGCAAGGCCTTTTTCCATTGCTCTCAGAGTTGGTGGTTTTTTCTAAATGTCTAATTACACAAGTCTTTCTTCTAGATGAAAAAAATCAACATAAAAATTTCCTCAGCATGCACACTGCTAAGAAACATCATTCTGGGGGATTGAGTGGGTGCTGCAGGGGAGGGGTCTCTGACAGCAAGCTGAGTGGGACCCAGATGGGATGAAGAGTTTTAGGAATGAATCAGTGTGTTTTCAGGAGCATCCAGAGCCCCCAGCCCCAAGACCCTCTGTAGAAACAGACTTGGATGGAACATATTTACTGTGGTGATGAGTTCACCCATTCTGACTTGGGCGACATGGGCGAGACAAAATGTTCTCCTGGCGCAAATGCAGATCTTGGATTCTCTTTTCTTCCTGTGGGTAGGAAATGTTTCTGAAAGAAATGGGAAACATCTGGGGAAAAACACTACCCAGCGGTGAACATCAGATGCCATCCACAAGATTAGCTCCTGAGACACATTTCCTGAGGAAGAACAATCCAAATGTACCCTTAATGCAATTAGATGACAATACTGCAAGGCGACCAAGAAGCTGAAAGGCTTAGATATCTCCCTAAGTTCTAAGTGGCTTTGTGTGTACCAGTTTAACTTTCCACCAAGATTTTAAGAGTGTGACATTGGAGCCTATGAATTTAGATAGCTCATTGGTTGTGGGACACTAACCATGCACCAGTATCAAGTATGTTTTTAGATTCCTCAAACATGAGGAGAATTCAAGTAGAGTATTACATGTTACCACATACTGCAGATTTGGACACAGCTCTGAATTTCTATTAAGGCCTTATCCATAACTTTCAGACTTCATTAATTTGGGTAGAATTATAGTTTGGCTTTGGATTTTTATTAAGGTTGTGTGTGACAAAAAAAAATATTCTTTTAATTTGTAAAACCAAATACCTACACGGGACCTGTCATGGCCAGCATGAGTTGTAGACAGTCACATTGATGGGGTTAATTGCCATTTTAAAATAATTCACTGCCTCCAGATTGATTCTTCTGTTTTTTTGTCTTTATACAACATTACTGTGTCTCACTCTAATTATTCAACGCTAAGTTCATACTTCTGAAGCAGGAGACTGGAGTCAGAGGAAATGGTGTTTCATTTGTTGCCATGGAAACATCTCACTGTAGATGGACTCTAATCCCATGACAACTCTCTCTCTCTTAAGAACCATTTTTTTCTGACATAATAAAAATCTGATCAAGGTCAGATTTAATAACCATCTCAATTCCCTGACTTTCTCCTGTATTTGGTGTCAGAGAGTCATTTTTGACAAAGCAATGCTTAAAAGAACTTTTGCTTACTTTCTGTATAAATTATTGTTTATGCCTCTAAATATATAAACCTGACTCTGTGTCATATTAATTTGCAGCTATACCTTTTGTTATTGCATAATTTCTGCATTAAAAAAGTTATAATTGTTTGCACTGCGTTGGCAGATGTTAACATTTTGTGGTGCATTGTTCTTGGTAATACATACATTATGGATATCAATAAAGCTTATTGTTTGCCAACAAATGGTGTTTACAGTATTAACAAATGCCACAACCATTTATCTTTCAGTTTGCATTATAATAATTTTCTGAATTGATTATCGTGCAAGTATGCGTAGTTCAGTGAAACAGGAGCTGTACAATGCCACACTGAAATGAAATGCTTCCTGTTAGAGAAAGGTAAGTGAGAAATGGCCTGCTGTATGACCTTAAGCACAGCCCTTCCCCTCTCTGGGCCTTTGTGGTCTCATCTGTAGAATGAGGGCTGAGACCACATGGTCTGTAAGGACCTCTCTTGCATCTGACCTACCCTGATCTTCATCAGCCCTGCCTGGTAGGGTCATAGACTCCTGCCTGGCCCCTCCTCCTGAGGGTCTTATGGAGTCCTGGGTCTGTAATCGACTCTCCTACTTGTCATGCATATGGCCCTTGGCCAGTCCCAAAAGCATTTAATTTGCTTCACTGTAGTCTTATGCTCATCCTGTGAAGGGAAAGGGTGGGAATTTTTAACTCCAGTTTAGAGGTGAAGAGCCTGAGACTCAGAAAGGTTAAGCCACCTGCTCAACATCACACAGCTTCTATTTAGTAGAACTAGATCTCACATTCCCACTCCTCCCCACAGCCAGGGGAGTCATGTTAGTGACACGTGGCCCAGGTACACAGATGCATCCATCCTTTTTCATACTCAGGATTTTGAATCCCATTATGCATCCTGGGGAAATTATTTCAACTCTCTCTCCCTCGGTTTCCTTATCTGTGAGAAGGGGAAGCTAACAACACTACCTCACTGAGTTGCAGAGTGAATTAAAGGAGATTATGTCTATAAAGAGCCTACCACAGAGCCTGACACACAGTAGGTGCTCATAATGTCAGTGACAATTAGGATCATCATCATCCTCACTAACCCCTCTGGGTGGAGCCTGGGCCACTGCCAGGGAGTGCGGTCCTCCAAGATGTACACCCTTTAACAGCTACCTTCACATTCTCTCTGGAGACTCAGGGGCTTTCTCTTCCTTTCCCAGGCTTTGGAGTACCCATCACTCCCAATGACTACAAATCTAACAGCAAAACACCAAACATAAAATAAACCAGATGCCTATATGCTTAAATCATTCCATTCCTTGACAGTCATTCTGTAAACATGGTTCTAATTCCGCTTTAGATATAAAGGCCCCATGATTTGTGTGACAAATATAGCAGATGCAAATATTTTTCTTGCCTACTTTTCTGCTTTCCTTCTACCAGTCATCAAAGCTTATTTCACAGAAATCTGTGAAAGTGGCATTCCCTTGGGTGAGAGTCCTCATAAGGCCATGTCACCTGAGAGACCATCCAGCTAGACAGGGGGGGTTTCTCCCAGAATACTTGACTTGTTTTGTAATTCTACCAATCTGAATACTCTGGCCTAGTGCAAGACTTACAGTGGTACAGAAGGAAGAAGAGTAACTCTTTATTGCTTAGGAGGGCATGGCTTCATCTCCCTGCCTCCCAGCAAGGGAAACTTTGGCCCTGAGTACTTTCAGCTGTTTCTCATCCTTGTTCTTATTTAGGGGTTGTCAAGTGCCAAGGCATGCAGGACACCCCAATTCTGGCTCTGGGGTCTCCATGCAACTCTTTTCCCCCGGTTTCACATCCAGCACCCCCAACACACACACACACACACACACACACACACACACACACACACACACACCATACTCACCTTAAAATGAATGTATTGAACTAAACGGCTTCCAATGACTCATCCTGTGCTGCCAGCAGGAAAATGGATCATCTGTCTCAGCTCCCATGCTGGATACAAGTCCAGCTGGCAGGACAGTGATTAATTGTTCTCGGGGCTACAGGCTCAAGGAGGGGCAAACATTGAGTCACTCTTGGCCATTGCTCTTATAAAACTCACTTTTTATTCATTTAAAAGGAACCAATGAAGAAATATGTTAAACAAGAAGTAAACCCTTTTACAGACTTATGGCCAGGTTTTTGCTTTCTGAATGTCAGTGCAGAGAGTACACTGAAGTGCAGGCAAAATGGTAAGTGGATTACACTCTCTTAAATGGCCATAACAATACCTTCCTCTCTGGTAAGATTTAAAATAATTGAGTAAAACATTTGGTGTGAGGCTCAGGAAGTAACAGGACATAAGAGGAGTCAGGCGAAGAGATGAGATTTCCATTTCTGTCCTGGCTCCCAGCCAATCCTCACTCATGGATTTTCCAGTCTGGTATTATGGCAAGTGGTACTACTTTAAAAATAAAAAATATATATATTTAATTTTAAAAATTTTAAATATTTAAAAATATTTTGTATGTTTTAATTAGTACTACTTCCCTAAAACCCTCCAAGTGGGTGATATCTCCATTTTTTCTGCTACTACCATACTTCAAACTTTCACTATTTATCTCCTGGTCACAATACCAGGCTTCTCGCAGGTCTCCCTGCCCTCTGCCACTCTTTTTCCAACCTTACCACCAGAGAGATCTTGCTAAAATGTAAATCTCTCGAAACTAAAATGCATACCTTATTATGTTCTTGAAATCCTTCAACTCCCTGCTGTCTTCAGAATAGAATCCAAGCTCTTGACTGGGGACCACTAGGCCCACCTAACATGGCCTGACCAACCTCTCCTACTCAACTCTTCTCTACTATCACATGCCAAGTCATAGCACCCTCTGATTCATTGATCCATCAATTCATTATTTCTCTTCCTCTGCTTCTCCCTGCCCTCATGTCTGGGAAAAGGGACCACTGCCATTAATGAATGCTTTCTGTGGTCAGTTGTCTGCAAAAATGGTCACCAACAACTTCTCCCCTACCCGTATGTACATGCTACGCCTACCATCAACAAGTCGAGTTTATTTGCTCTCTCCTTGACTATGAGATAGATAACCCTATGATTTCCTTTTTCCAGTAGGGTATGGCAGAAGTGACACTGTGACTTTTAGGCTTAGGCCTTAAGAGGCCTTGAAAGCTTCTGTTTTTACTCTTAAAACACTCTCACCATTGTGGAAAGACGCTTGGTCCAAACTACTAAACAAGAAAAGAACACTTTAAGACAGAGGCCCTGAGACCAGGAGGAGAAAGACAATCACTCATTTCAGCATCCTGGGTGAGCCCAGCCCCCAGGTGATCCAGCAGTTAAATGCAGCCACATATCAGGGAGCCTGAAGAAGATCTGCAAAATAATCACCCACAGCTTTGTGAGAAATGATCATTTGTTGTGTCGAACCAAGCTGTGGGGTACCTTGTTACCCAGCAATGGATAACTACAATGTCATCTATGTGCGTAGCACTTTTCCAGTATGAAATTTATAATCTTGACCGTGTCTTTTAAAAGCATATAACCCAATTACCTTTGCCTCTTTCACATACATATAGCCATTAGTGAGAAGGAAGAGCAGAAAATCTCAAATTATCACTGTGGTGTTGTGGGAAAGTGCCAGAATCTCGGGTCACATCCCAATCTGGCTGTGTGTCTCTTGAGAATTCATCTTCCACTCTAGGTTTCAGTTTGTGTCCAGGTACATGAAGGCGTTGTCCTCAAGTTCTGAGGGACCTGCCAACTACAAGTCCACACCAAGTGAAAATGCTCTTGGTGGACTATCTAAAAGCTAGGTGGGAGTGACATGGAAAGAGCTCTTGGAAAGAAGTCAGAAAATACTCAGCCTGGGACAAAATGCTTCACAAGGATTCACCCCAGTGTCAGTCACTAGGCCAGAGAAGGTACCAGGGACACAGATATGAACACTCACAGGCCCTCTCATATGATAGGCAGGACATGGGCTGTTATGGAAGCAGGGAATGCGCTACAGAGACTAGAGATCATTCAAGTTTGACCACTTACACTGCTTGTGTGACCTTGAAAAAAAGCATATAACGTCTCTGGGCCTCAGGCTCCTTGACTGTCCAATGGACATGAAAGAGATAGCTCTGCCTACCTCATGGGGCTGTGGCCAGACTTAGATGAGATTCTGTGGCCCGAGTAAAAGTCTCCATCCATCGTGAAATGCTGTACCTAGGTAAAGTGATGACCCTGTGGCTCAAGCAAGGACTGAGTAATCTGAGTAGGTCTCCCAGAGAACATGAAATGTGGCTGGAAATTTTGGAGAGGATTGTACAAGGTGAGAGGAAAAAATAAGAGAGCTTCCCTGGATTATGAGGCTTAATTACAACAAAGAGACCAATATGTCCCTTGATAACAAAACCCAGCTGTGGCTATCTCTATGGCCAAGACAGTAATGTCCCTTTACCTTTTATTTTCCCAAAGTGTCACTGCAGTGTCTAGAGAGGTTATAAGACTCCTATTGCTGAAAAGAAAATGAACAATCAAATGGAGCTATCAGATATTGAACTGCTGTCAATGGTCTGATGACTAAAAACATTATTTATCTCTCTTGCTGTTGCAGTTTCTCTTCATCCTAGTGTTACTATTTTGTAAGAAAACATGTCAAATAACTTTCTGGCAAGAGCCAAGAACTGAAGGAGAAGTTGCCACAGGCAAACTAGAGCCACTGCTGTCAGAAAACACATGCAAATTGGTTTTGGCAAATATTGTGAAACGTTTTACAGTGTCCCAGTAAGCACTGAGAAATGTCCCAAAGAAGCCCTGCTGACAATAATGGCAGCAGGGTCAGGGGGAGGCACAAAGATCAGGGGGCAGGAGCTCCCTTCCATTCAACAAAATGTCCCATAATAAAATCCCTTTTATCTTTCATGATCAGTGGTCAGTTTCCCCTTCCTAACTGATGATTTTATTCATTCTCTTTGGGAAAAGCACACTGGACCAGGAGTCAGGAGACCCAGGTGGGAGTCCCGGGTTGCTTTCTACAAGCTGAGTGACCTTGGGCAGAGGCTTTGACCTTTCTGATTCTCAGTTTCCTCATCTGTGACATGGGGTGGATCTCCACTTACACCACAGGCTTGTACAAGAGAAAAGAGGGCAATGTAATTTGAAGGCTGTAAAGTGCTACAGAAATGGAAGTGATTTTTATTATTAAATCAAGCCTTGGAATTTACACATGCACTGCCTGCTCTCAAGGTTGAAAATAGAGCTCAAAGTTCAAGTGCAATTCATTAAAACCTAATTAGAAGACAAACTGTCTTTCATTTAAACATGTGATACAGAATCCAGCAGCTTAAGCAATAAGGAGAGTTTATTTTAAACTCTTTCTTTCAATTTAAAGCCTCCAGGATTTGTCAGGCAGCTGCATTGTGTAGGCCCTCTGAGGGGGGCACAGAGAAGCAAGGGGCACGATGCCCGCCTTCCCAGAGCTAGCAGTCCAATATGGATGGGAAGACAAGGCCACAAATAAACAAGAGACAGATCGTGCTTAGAGGCTGACATCACTACAGGCCTAATGCCCTAGGCCAGGGCTCCCTTGGGGACTTATCTAATTGAGAAGAAGTCAAGACAATTCTGGAAGAAGGACTTGAAGGACCAAAAAGGAGCATGTGAGTTGTCCGAGACAGGCAGCAGACAGAAACAAAGTAGCAGAGGTGGGAGAGTGTGGGCCTAGCTGAGAAATCCCAAGGATCTGGCCTGGCTGTGGCAGATGTCCGCCTCGGACAAGCTGATGAAATGAGGCCTGCCCCTGGAAGCCAGGAATATCAGACTAAGGAATGAAGCCTTACATCAGTTCTTAGCAGAGCTGTGCACAGCAAGGGGTTTGTCAGAAATGACTCTAGGTACTTTGCTTTTCTTCTGCTGGCTTCAGTGTCTTCAAAGCCTTCCTGTTTCACTGTTCTGCCCAAATACAAGACTATACGTACTCACTCTGGCAATACTCTGTAAAATTCCAGCTTTCTCATTCAGTTAGCCAATTTTCCTTTCCTTCCACAATTACTTATTGAGAACTGTGATGGTTTTTTGATGTGTCAGATTGGTTAGGCTCAGCTAGAGTCTCCATTTATTCAATCAAACTATGTGCTATAAGGAATGTTGCAGATGTGATTAAATTCCCTAATCAGCTGACTTAAATTGACCCAAGAGAGATTATCCTGCGTGGCCCTGACCTAACCAGGTAAGCCCTTTAAAAGAGAGTTTAGGTCTTCCGTGATGCAGAGACTCTAAACAGCTCCTGCTCACAGGGTTTCAGCCTGTACATGATCTTCCCTCCTGACTGCTGCCAGTGGGTAACAAGCTTCGGCCAGTGCTTGTGCAGTGCCAACCTGCTTGTGATCATCCCTTCTTGACTTCCTGCTCTACAGATTTAGGGCTTGTTTAGCCAGCCCCAACACTTCTGTAAACCAATTTCTTGCAAATACAAAGACACACACACACGTGCACATGCGCGCACGCACACACACACACAGAGGTTGAATATCCCTTATCTGAAATGCTTGAAACCAAAAATGTTTCAGATTTCAGGTTTCTTTGGATTTCAGAATATTTGCATTATACTTAACAGTTGAATATCCCTAATCCAAAAATCCAAAATCTGAAATGCTCCAATGAGCATTCCCTTTGAGTGTCATGTCTGTGCTCAAAAGGGTTTAGATATGGGAGCGTTTCACATTTCAGGTTTTTGGATTAGAGATATTCTACCTATATATAATATATAGTATATATAATATATATTACATAGTGTATATAATAGTGTAATTGTGGGATACACACACACACACACACACATCCTTGTCTATAGCTATACCTACAACTACATCTTACATCTATATATCTTACTGTTACTTCTGTTTCTTTGGCTGAATCCTAACTGATTCAAGGACATGACCTGTACCAAACTTTTTGCATGGAACTAATGGCACAGTGGTGAGCAAGACACATCCTTGTCCCAAAAGAGCTCATGATCTATTGGAGGTGAGACAGGCAAGTCAAATGGCATTTCCATAAGATCAGTGCCAGGAAAGGGGGGCATGGCAGTACAGACAAAGGGCATTTAACCTAGAATGGGGAAGTAAGGGATGCTGTAGAAAGAACATGATGACAAAGTCAAAACCTAAAGGGTAAGGAATTTGCCACATGAAGAGGAGAAGTGCGTGAAGTTCTCAGCAGAAGAATCATCCCAAGGCTGATAAGATCAAGAACTTTATGAATTAAAATAGAGCTCATGACCCCTCACCTACCACAGATCCTGGCACATAATAGGTGTTCAATAAATATTCTGGAATGAATTTCCTTATATGCCTAAGAGTAAAAGAAAACATTGCCCTGGATAGGAATATAAGCCAGGTCAATCTGTGCTTGTTGAAGTAAGGAAACAAATGAGTCTGCGAAGTTCCTTTGAATAAATGGCTCTCCTGGGACACAGTTTGGACAAGGCTCACTGGACCTCCTCATATGTACAACCTTGTCTTCAGTACTACGGATGCATTTGAAAGAGCTCAGTCTGGCCCAGGCCCGCACAGAGGTGATAGTGTAGTTATGAGATGAAAGAAACCTGAAGAACAGGAAGAGTGTTGATGAGTACAGGCCAAAAGAATGCCAAGGTCGGATAGTGGAAAAGATCATGTCTGATAAAGGAGACTGTATCTCCCAGATCAAAAGACCTTGGCCATATTTGTAGTTACAGCATTTCAGAGAGTTTTATTTTTGTTCAAGCTTTTAATAATTGATAATAATCTAGGAAGCAAAAATGAATAAACAGGCCGGGCGCAGTGGCTCACGCCTGTAATCCTAGCACTCTGGGAGGCCG
>VBSM01003018.1:12391010-12405471 GCA_008086735.1 Cheirogaleus medius
AAAAAAAAAAAAAAATTAACAATCCAGTTAATCACATGGCTACACCGGTAATAAGTGCTACAAAGAAGAAACAAACAGTTTTATGAGCAGAAACAGCATAAGTAACTAATCTTATTTTGGGCCAGGATCACAGAAGCTTCCTTGTCAAAGTGACATTTGAATAGTGCTTTTAAGGATCAATAAGAATTAGTTAGATAAAAGAACAGAAGGCCAGCATATTCCGGCAAAAGGACCATGTGTAAAGAATGGGCCAGAGGCAAGAAAGAACATATATCTTCTGAGGAACCAAAAGGTATGACTGGAGGGCAGAGAGTGAAGGGACTAGTGGCCCAGGATGAGGCTGCGATAGGCAAAAGGGACCACGTAGCTGTGTTATGGATTTGTCCTTGGAATAACAGAAAGACAATGAAAGGTTTTAAGCAAGGAGGAAATGGACCTAGTAAGGTCTGCATTAGTAAGAGTCACTTTGCCAATGTATGAAGTACAGATTGAAAGTTGGTAGGAGGAGAAGCCAGGAGATGAGTTGGGAAACCAGGACAGTAGTCCACATGAGAGGTGATGTGGCTTGAGTTGTCATAAAAAATGAAGACAAGGTGGACATAGGAGAAAGATATTCAGGAGGTGGAATCTATAGGTCTGAATGGTAAATTGGCTGTAGGGAACCAGGGAGGAGAAGGTGTCAAGGATGAATCTCAGATTCTTGACCGAGCAATTGAATCAATGACAATACTCTCCACAGAGATGGTTACAGGCCATATTGTGGAGGTAGAGCCAACAGGACTTGCTTGCTGTTGAGTTGAACGTGAGGAGTGAGAGAGGGAAGTATTGAGGATAATACCATCATTATAGTAATAACTTTTAAAGTCACATGCCATTGTAATTGTGGTCACCCCATATTACAATTACTCATGAAAGGGAAAGAAAAGGTAGATATAAAAACAATCTGTTTTTCACAAAAATAATTTAAGTAACTGATCAGAACACATTTATTTCCTTAAATCAATAGGTGTGTCCATCATCATTGATGACTCAGTTGTTTAAATATCATTCCTCAGACAAACTAGCAAAAGTATCTTCTTGATTATGAGGTGTGTAAATTCTTTCAGAGAATTTTACTTTATTCAAATTGTTTCCAACTGTTCATAAAATGTTTCAAGGAGAGATCATAAAGTTTTAAAGGCTGCAAAACTGGATAAGGACTCACTTTTCTACGAAGACCAGGAAGCAAGTACGGAAGAGAAATAAGTAAGTATCTGATTGCCAAAGAAACATTTCCTGAGTGTGGCAAACTGATTTGGGAAAAGATAATTCATTTTTGTTGGGTACCTATTTTGTGTGTGTGTATGTGTGTGTGTCTGTCTGTGTGAGAGAAATTTTTTTCTCAATTAATCTTTACAATGACTCTATAAGGTAGAAATCATTATCATCCCCATTCTACACTCAGTATATGATAAAGGTGGCAGAATGTCAAAGAATTATTTAATAAATAATAATTTTCTCATCTTTTCCATCCAAAGAAATTCCAATGAACTAAAGAGTTAAATTGTTAAGCTATTCAGTACATCAGAACATAGGCTATATATCAGATCATAGAGTGGGGAAGATTTTTTTAAACATAAAAATAATTGAAGAAGCATAAAAGAAAAACACTGATAAGTTTGACTGAAGATATGTATCTAAAACCTTTGTGCATTAAAAATCTATAACAAAAATTTAAGAAACAAAAGACAGAGTGGAAAATATATAGCCACTATAACACAGAGCTAATAACTTCTTCACAAGCAGTCTGTTTGGCATCAGACTGCTTCAAGTGGTTTTGTCACTTACTAGCTATGTGATTTGGAGCAAGTTATTTAACTTACCTGTTTCTATTTTCAGCATCTGTAAAATGGGAGTAATAATAGTACCTACATATTTGCATTTTATGAGAATTAAATGAGTTAATAAATATAAAGTGCTTAGAACTGGGCCTGTCATACCATCAATTTTCAATAAAGGTTATCTATCATCCTTTTATTATTATGACAATTACTACTACAATGCATTAAGAAAACAACAATCATCTCAAAAGAAAAATAAGCAAGGCTTACAATTCACAAAATGAAAAATATAAACGGCCAATAAATAATTCTAAATGTTCCATCACACTAGTAATTAAAGAACTGGAAATTAAAAGAGTAAGTAACATTTTTTCATCTATCAATTTCAATAAAAGAACATTTAATTATAATATTCTGCATTGACAAACATCTATGGAAATATTCACTTATACTGCTGGCCAGAGCAGAAACTGGTACGATCTTTCTGCAAAGCAATTTAGCAGTAAGTACCAATAGCCCTAAAAATGCTCATGCCCTTTTACCCAGTTGTCTGACTTCTAGGAATCAAGTCCAAGGAACTTGGATAAATAAATATCCATGTGCAAGGAAGTCCACTGTAGAACTTTTTCTAAAAACTTGAAAATGGCCAAATATACTGAACAATATAAGGTTAAATTATGGTAGCTCCATACATGAGAATAAGCACATTGCTGATAAAAATATTTTCAAAGAGTATTTTATGATATATAAGGATACTCAAGATATAGTAAGTCAAAGAAGTAGTATACAAACCAGTCTGATCCCATGCATGAGTGCACACTTACATGTACAAAACATTCTAAAAAAATACACTATAACATAAATTATGGTTATCTCTGAGAAGTGAGATCATGAATAATTTTTTATTTCCTTCTTCATGCTTATCTTTATTTAACATATCTTATACAATAAGCACGCATTCTTTTATAGCAAGAAAAAATAATTAAATAGTGCTAGGATATTTAGAATTTTAAGAGAACAGGTGAGAATTTATTAGATAAAGAAAGTTTCCCTCTTTGTAGTAACATGTTAAATTGATCTTAGGTCAAAGATCATCAGAGGTTATGGAGGGAGCCTTGGTATTGACTCCTCCTTGGTGATCACATTTTCTCTGGAACCAAGGGAGGAGGAGGGCCACCCTGGAAGGGTTTTGGTATATGGCTACCTTCTTCCAAGCTTCAAGGCTTCTCCCCTGTGTGCATGTTCACTTCCTTTCTACCACGTTGCAGAAGAAATCTGAACTAGGAGTCTGAGAAGCTCACTCTTGCCTTTGCATTGAGATTATTAAATCTGTTCTTTGTTCTGTTGTTGGGCTGGTGTTTGAATCTGTTATCTTGGTTGTTAATGGTGTTAGCTCTGTGTGCTATTGATTCAAGGGAGGCTATATCTTAAGTGATGTCCCTTGGAGTATTAGGAACATTATTGCTACAGTTTAAATCTGTCCCCTTCAAAAGTGAGGTGTTGGAAATGTACCAATATTAAGAAGTAGGGCTTTTCAGAGGTGTTTAGACCATAAAGAATAATCCCTCATGAATAAGATTAAGGCCCTAATAAAAGAGGCTTTATGTAGGCTTCAGCTCGCTTGTCTTTCTGCCTTGCACTACATGATGCCACATCGTTCCTCCCCTGTGGAGGAGGATAGAGCAACAAGGCACCATCTTGGAAGCATAAAGCAGCCCTCAACATACAACTGAACCTGCCAGCACATTCATCTTGGACTTCCCAGCCTTCAGAACTGTGAGAAATAAATTTCTGTTCTTCATAAACAGGCTGAGGTATTTTGTTATAGCAGTGTAAACAGACTAAGACAACTATATTCCTATAGTTTCTCTCAGCAAAGAGGTAGTAGCCATTTGGCTACTTGGTAAGGATCCACACTCCGTTTTCAACATCAACTAAATTTTTTTACTCCCTCAAGAAGCCTTCTAGAATAGGAAAGGCCTGGGGCTAGGCTGGGACTAGGGTGGGATGAGTGAGGCACCTGGTGCCTCCTTGAATTGTGAGCCCTAGGTGCTTAATTTACCACATCCTACTCTCTGTCCTGCCTGAAACATAAGGCTAATATTTATTCCTAACAAAAAAGTCCGAATAGTCAAAGTCAAGAAAGCAGACATCATTTTTGTTTCTTTTTTTTCAGCTTCATTGAGTTATAAATATTGCATATATTCAAGGTATACAAAGTGAAGTTTTGATATACAGGCATACCTTGTTTTATTGTGTTTCATACTATTGCACTTTGCAGATACTGGGTTTTTCACAAATTGAAGGTTCATGGCAACCCTGTGTCAAGCAAGTCTATCAGTGCAATTTTTCCAACAGTATGTGCTCACTTGGTGCCTACATTTTGATAATTATTGTAATATTTCAAAACTTTTTTTGTTGTTATGTCTGTTTTGGTGATCCATGATCACTGATTCTTGATGTTACTATTGTAATATTGTAATTGTTTTGGAGTGCCATGAACAGTGCCCATAGAAGATGGTGAACTTAATCTGTAAATATCATATGTGTTCTGACTGCTCCACCAACTGGTCATTCCCCTGTCTCTCTCATTCTCCTTGGGCCTACCTATTCCCTGAGACACAGCAATATTGAAAATTAAGCCAATTAGTATCCCTACAGTGCACCCTCAGTATTGAAGTGAAAGGAAGAGTCACACATCTCTCACATTAGGTCAAAAGCTAGAAATGATTAAGCTTAGTGAGGAAGGCATGTCAAAAACCAAAATAAGCCAAAAGCTAGGCCTCTAGTGCTAAACAATTAGCCAGGTTATAAATGCAAAGGAAAAGTTCTTGAAGGAAATTAAAATTATATACATAAATGATAAGAAAAGTGAAACAGCCTTATTGCTGATATGGAAAAAGTATTAGAGGTCTGGACAGATCAAACCAGCCACAACATTCCCTTAAGCAAAAGCCTAATCTAGAGTAAAGTCCTAACTCTCTTCAATTCCATGAAGACTGAGGTGAGGAAGCTGCAGAAGAAAAGCTGGAAGCTAGCAGAGGTTGGTTCAAGAGGTTCAAGGAAAGAAGCCATCTCCATAACATAAAAGTGCAATTGCTGATGTAGAAACTGCAGCAAGTTATCCACGAGATCAAACTAAGATAGTTGATGAAGGTGGCTACACTAAGCAACAGATTTTCAATTAGATGAAATGGCCTTATATTGGCTTTTCCCCTATTTTACAGATGGGGAACTCAGACATTGAAAGATTGAATAATTTGCCCAAGAACACACAGCTACTTAGTAGCAGAGCCAGGATTTTGGATGCAGGCACTCAGACCCCAGAGCTTGTATTTCTAATCACTTTCTACTACCTCTCACTATCAACACTTGCTATTGGAAGGGCAAATGATAGCCAATACACAGGATAGAAATGCTATCAATCTTGATGTTGGGAACGCAAAATATAACTTATCCTATGGAAAGAAATATGGCAATATTTAGCAAAAGTATCTGTATTTACCTTTTGACCTGGTGATACTAATTTTAAGAATCAATCCCACAGATACAATGGCCAGAATATGAAAACATATGTATACAAAGATATTTATTGCAGAACAATTTGTAACACCAAAAGTCTAGAAACAGTTCAAGTGTTCAATAGTGTATTGAACAAACTACAGTGCATCCACACAATGGAGTACTATGTAGCTGTTAAACAAATAAGGAGGATCTCTAAAAATAAATAAAGGGGGTAGAAAAAAGTTTTGGAGATGATGGATAAGTTTAGGGCCTTGGTTATGATGATGATCTCATCAGGTATGTACCTATCTCCAAATTCATCAAGTTGTATATATTAAATATGTACAGCTTTAAAAAATTGAAGATCTCAATATACTACTATAGAGTGACCTCCAGCATATATTTTTTTTTTTTTTTTTGAGACGGGGTCTCGCTCTTGGTCAGGCTGGTTTCGAACTCCTGACCTTGAGCTATCCACCCGCCTCGGCCTCCCAGAGTGCTAGGATTACAGGCGTGAGCCACCGCGCCCGGCCTCCAGCATATATTTTTAAATTTTAAAAAACAAGATGTTGAAAAATAAATATAAATATCATGCTATCATTTATCCAAGAAAGGAAGGATATAAAAATATATGTGAATATTCTTATATTAAAACATTAAAATATAGAAGGATGAACCTTACAGATTGCTTGCTTCCAAGATGGGGTGGAAATAGGGTGGAGGGAATAGAGATAGAAGCTACACTTATTTGAATATATCTTGGTTTGTAAATTTGACTTTGGAATCATGCAACCATATCATATAATTATAAAACAACACTATAAAACAGTAATTCCTAAAAATTGAAAGCAAAATGAAGTAAATGAATCTAACTGTGTATGTAGTTGGTGCCAGAGAGAAACTATTCTATATAGCTTCTAAACATAGTAATTTGATAGTACATCCCTAGAGAGATTTACATTGAGGATAAGAAGAACTAAAAAAATGTAAATTATTTATGATAATCATACTGGTGGTGGTAGCATTAGTCCTGTTATTCTGAAACAATTTTGTTTGTAAGATGAGATAAATTGAATAAGTAATTGTGTGATATTTTAATTCTATCATCCCCCCTGGCCTTGAAAACCGGGATTCTTAGTGTGGGAGTAAAATGATATGGATGTAAGATAACAGTTACATGAAAACTCTATAGTTATGAATTGGAATTGGTATGAACTCACAATATATTTAATCTTAAAAAATATATGTCCTAGTTCTTCTACTGAATAGCTCTAGAAACAATGACTGATCCAGTATAAATGCACACCATTTCCCACTAGAGAGCTTCTTGGAGAAATGGCTAATTCCAGGTCTGGGACAGGGAAAGTACAAGATAAACCTGGAGTATCTTGTCCTACCAGATAACAAGGAAACTATAAAGACTATTAGAGTTATGGCAAAAGGATTCAGGAGCCAACTTACTGGGCAAAGATAGGACAATTTTAGTATAAAAAAATGATGGCAATGGAGTGAACACATTGAATGTGTTTAAATCTATGATTTCATTATTAAAATATCTAATTAGTCACGTTTTCCTGATGATAGGTAGCCAATTTATTATTTTAAAAATATATAATTAAAGGGAAAGAATCAGGTATTAATTCTGCATTTTCTATTAATATACCACTGGACAATTAAATAGTAGGTAAAGGAAATTTCTCTTTATAAAAATATTCTAGCTAATAAGTGAAGATATAACTAAAATTAGAATATCACCATTTTGCAATCACTAATGAGGTGATGGATGTAGGCGTTGTGTAATAATGATTGTTATTATAACAAAACCTAGACAAAATGTGCCTCTGAAGGAGGGAACCAACATCACCTATGATATATTACTTTTGCCTCCCCCAATCACATCTGAATCAGAGCAAGTCTATAGATCCAGTTACCAATTCATAAGAAATATAAAGGACAGAGGAGCATCTTAACCTACACCATGGGGATTCAATAAGCAAAATCCAGAATGTGATAACCTCTACAAGAAAAACATCTTGGTTTCTTCAGCAAGTAAATGATGAGGAAGAAAAAGATGCAGAGGGTTCCTATAGTTTTAATAAATGCTAAAAGGCAAATCAACCAATTGTAATATATGGACTTTATCTGGATCCTGTTTCAAACAAACTATAGAGTGTGTGCAATTGGAAATTTGAACACTGACAACATATTCGATGATATTAAGAAATTATTGTTATATTTATATTTGATAATGGCATTGCAGTTATGTTTTAAAATATTTCATAACTTGTAATAATAGATACTGAAATATTTATGAATTACTTGATACAAAGTCTAGGATTTGCTTCAAAATAATATGGGAAGGAGGAAGTAGGTGGAGCCAGAGATGGAATAAAACTAGCCCTGAATTAAAAATTATTGAAACTAGGTAATGGGTATGTGGAGGTTTATCTTACTTTCTCAGCTTTTGTGCATTTTTAATTTTCTGTATTTTTAAAATAAAGGTCAAGCTGTCAGAAGTTAAGTGGTAGAAAGGGAGGAGGAAAAGGTAGAGACGCTACACTATTCTCATCTCACAGAACGAAAAGTCAAGAAATTCTTTCAAAAATTGACCACCAAGAAATGGAGTTCTACCATTTAAAATTTCAATGTAACTAATGAGTTTTTATTATTTAAAGTTACAATGTAACTGGTAGGAGAAATAAGTAACAAAATATCCACCAAATAGTGGAAGGAGGAGGTATTAATTATCTATTACTGCATAATGAATTACCCCAAAACTTGTTGAAAACAACAGACATATTCTTGCCATTTCTGAGTGTCGGGAACCTGAGAGCAGCTTAGTTAGGTAGTTCTGGTTCAGGGTCTTTCGTGAGGTTCCAGTAAAGCTGTTGGCCAGGATTATAGTCATCTGAATGCTTGACTGGGGCTGCAGCATGTACTTCCAAGACTGTTAACTAGAAATCTCAGTTCCTTGCCATATGTGGGCCTCTCCACAGGACTGTCTGAGTGTTCTCAAGACATGGCAGTTGGCTTCCCTCATTATGAGAGATGAGAGAGAGATAAAGAAAGGGAAAGATAGATGGGAGAAAGAGAGAAAGAAGATAAAGGTGGGGGATGAGAGAGACCAAAGTGGTATCTACAGTTTTTTATAACCTAACCTCAGGAGTGACATAGCACCAATTCAACCCTTCAACCATATGCTGCTGGTCACATAGCCCAACTCTGGTATTTTGCACAATGTGGGAGAGAATTACACAAGGGCATGAATACCAGGAGGTAGAGATCATTGAGGGCCATCTTAGAAGTTGACCCCCACCAAGAGGTGAAGAGTAGTATCCATAAGCAATTGTCTTTATCTTTCATGGCATTGAGTCAGTAGACACTATTTAAAATAGTTAATATAGATAGATTATAGATAAATAGATGATAAAGATAGAGAGATAGATATAGATATATCACAATATAAATATATTCTTTAGAATTAAAGAATTAACCAACAGAAGAGCTAAAACCAGATATAGTTAAAGATGTTCCCTACTAGGGAATGAGGCTAGAGCTGGAGTGAGGTAGGATGTAGAAACATTGCTTCTCACTGTAAGCCCCTTTATGCTACTTGATTTTTACTGTGTTTATTCATTCAAATGTGATTACAAAATCAAAGTAATTTGAAAAGTGCTCCCTTATAAAGATTGTACTAGGCAGGTACCTTTGTGTGTACTTCACTGATCTGAATGCAGAGGTAAGAGAGGGGCAGGCCCAGGAGTCTGGACTACAAGAAGTGTTAGCAAAGACTAGGTACCAGGCCCAGGAGAGAAGGATCAAGAGTGGGGCTCAACATAAAGGTAGAGGCTTTTTGAGTGCACCTCTCCCAGCCATGGGGCACCAAAGATCCTCACTGGCAAGCTCCAATAGGTATTTCACAGAGGCCAATGTGGGCCTAGAAAGGGTCATCTCACAAAGCCTTGGTTATCAGATCAAGCCCACCATAACCTCCCTAGGACAAGCACTTATAAATTTTCTCTTGAGCACCAACATGGGACAAACTATGACCCAGGCAGAGAGGAAATGATTTCAAGCTTTTAACATCATTTTGGTACCTGTCATGGGGTCCCTTAATGTCTTAAGATCAAACATTCCTGTAAGCAAGGAAACTGCCATCATTGAAAAGATTTGCCTCCTGGGACCTCCTGCCCTTTGGTCCTCATGGCTAAGAAAACCCTGTCCTAATAAACCTTCAATGTCCTCCCACCACTCCACCTCCTATCATCAATGACCTACAGCTGCTCAGAAGAAACCCTTATTCCTAAAACAACAAAGATACACTATTCTAAAAAAGCCTCTCCATTCAGAGGACTAATCTAAAATACAGCTTAATGCTGCTGTGAGCATTTAATTATTATGGCTTTCAGTTGATCTAAATATTTTAATGAATGGTTTTATTATGCTTCTGTCCTGAGGATTTAAGCAGGAAGCACAACTGTAAAACTCCAATGTCCGTGCAGCCATATTTCTTTGGCATTTCAGTAGTTTGTGGAGAATGTCCCAATCATGGTTATTGGTTGTGGCTCACACAAAGAGATGACAGCAGCAGTGGTTTTGTAGAAAGAACCTTTAAGTAGGTATCAAAAGTCTTGGGTTTAAATTCTATATCAAAATACCATGTTGTACACCTTCAATATGTACGATTTTTATTTTTCAATTCTACCTCAATAAAGCTAGAGAAAAAATAAGTAATACAGAACTAAACAAAGGGAAGGAATTTATGTTAATAATTTTTAAAAATTAATGGAAAAAAAATAAAAATTATGGCTGACTAAAAACATAAATAAATAAATTCCAGTCTGCCACTTACTGGTGAGGTGACCCTGGGCAAGCATCTTAGCCAGTGTGGGCCCATGTTTCCTTATCTATAAAATGAAGATGATAAGCCTGGCCAAAACAGTTGTTTTGAGAATCAAACTGAATAACATGTGAACATATTTTCTAAACTGTAAAGTACAAGGCACATGTAAAAGATTTACACTCCTTTATACAGGTGAAAAAATATGTAGTAATGTGAAAAGCCAAGTTACTAGTTATTTAATTCATACTTACTGAGTTTTTACCATCTACCTAAGAGGAGCCAAGAGGTTCCTAAGAGGAATTGTCCACCCTTTTATTTTTACAGCCTCCTTTGTGTCAGCTGTCTTTGTGAGCAACACAAGGGAGCTGTCCCATACTCTTAGTGCCTGCACAGTGCCTGGCACAGAGGACACTTGGTACACACTTACTACACTGAAATGCTCTCCATGTCCCTTTCTCCCATCCAAACTGTATTAAGCCTTCAGTTTCAGGGCTTCCTGAATGTGTTGCATCCCATAGTCCAGACAGATCATATGACTTAGTGTATGGTCTCCTGCAGCTATCCTTTTCCTTGAGCCTATGGGCATCAGTGATGGAACCTGACAGGAGGCTCCCTTGGCTGGGATGATGACTTGTAATGAATCATATTTCAAATCCACTTGGCTTTACAGACTTGACATTCCTGCTCCTTTTATTATTATGTGACCTTGGGCAAGTCATTTTCCATAATCTGGGCTTCAATAGCTCTTCTGTTAAATGGCAATAATACATGCCTAACAGGCTGGGGTCAAATGGTAGGCAATACAAGTAAGCAATCAAGAAGCAGAAACAGTTATTGCTATCACTCTACATTATGATAAAGTTACTCAAGGAAAAGTTGAGAAAGAGAGATGACCTGAGAATGTCAGAACTGAAACAGTATTGCTGGGAGTCTGCCCCACTGCACACACAACACACACACACACACACAACCTTTAACACCTTTCCACACATCCATGCATACTCACACAGACCTTCCGGGGCTGGCCTGAGGCCTGAGCAGAGCCCCACTCCAGTCTGCCTCTTGCACAGATGAGGCTCATAATTGCCCAAAACACCCCCAGAGGAGATCTAGCAGAGGTTGAACTCCCCTTCCTGCTGGCCAGGCCTGGAGCCTGCATATTATTTGCATACTGATTAACATCAGTGAGGAGAAATGCATGATCATGATCCTTGTCCTGTACAGGGTATTCCTTGCTAGATAGAAAAACGTCAACGTGCAGCAGGACTTCATTCTGTCATCCAATCATATATGCTTCCTCCCCAGAGCAGCAACTGAGGAGGGACTTGAACTCTTCTAGGAGCTTGTTGATATCAAGAAATTCTCTTTCAGAGATTAAAAGAATCAGTGACCTCTCCCGTTCTGTGTACAGTGCTTGCCAATTTCTAAGGCACTTTCACAGCCGCTATTGCATCTATTTCTCCAAATAACCTTGTGAGGTAGGTATGAATAAATCCATTTTACAGAGCAGGACAATGCAGACTCAGAAAAGTAAAGGGATTAATCTAAGGGCACTCATCCCCACACGTGCACGCATACACACCTTTTTTTGAGCTTTTGAGCTCAAGTTCAAATATGCATCTCTCTGGAGACTACAGAACGCATGCTCTTTCTACCCCACTCTACTACATCTTACTGCTTCCTTCCTTCCCTCTTCTTTACTACCCAGTCAACAAACTCTATCATTCCCTAATTTAGTCTCCTTTTCTGTGACTCCTGCTCACCTAGGAGTTTTATGGCCACAGAGTCTAGCCAAGCCTTCAGGCCAGAAAAATGAAGATGACTACAAGAAGTGACCGTAGCTTCTGTTTTGAACATTTAATTTCAAAGGAAATGGACCTCACTTAACTAAATTTCCTTTTTTATTTTTTCTAGCTATTAAAGAACTTGCATATCCAATAAATATTTAATAGGAATTCCCCTCCAGCTGAATTCAGGCCCCTCAGCATCTCATTGCCATGTCTTAGAATAGTATCCTCATTGTCACTTGCTTAATTATGCTAAAAAAAGAGTTGAATTGTGTGGCTGTTGGGATCAGAAAGTGATTAAATTCACTTGGCAAGACTTTGGATATCTCGTTATGATCCTCATTTAGCACTTCTAATGGAGTTATTTTTTTCTCCAATACTGACTTTGGAAAGAAGCCTTGCACAACTTTGCACTATGCCAGAAAAGATCAGAAGTTGCTTCACAGCTCATTTGCAATCCCTGGAACACCAGCCACCCAAAGAACAATGATATAAGGCCTTGGAGAAAGGGTGGGACAACTGGACTTTGAGACACTTTTCAGATCACGCAGTCCATCCCCACCTAAAGGTTGAATCCCTTCTGCAGCTTTAAGCATCAGCAAGTGCGAGCTCAGGTCCTGTTTGGATTTCTGTTGGTGTCAGGAAATTCCCTGAGGCAGTCTGTTCCCTCTTTAGAGCCCTCAGTAAGATCTTCATTGTTTTCAATCACTGGTCACCACTCTGCTCTCCAGATCCTCCCTGGCTTTGTTTTAGAACAAATTGTATCTCTCTTTCAGAAGATCCTTTAGTGATTTGGAGATTCATTCTATGGCCACCCTGAGTCTTCTCCTCTCAGTTAAGTACCCCCATTTCTTTCTTCCATTATTCATATAACATGATTCCCAGTCCCTTCCTCATCCAAATAATACTCTCCTATCTTTCTCCCTCCCTCCATCCCTTCCTTTTCTTCTTGTGTGCCTAACCTACTAAGTGGTCCAATATTGTTGGAATAGTTACATCAAACCTTGCTGCTAATTCAAGAGTAGGTTGAGATGGATTCTGTTCCATTATAGCTTTCAGCTCATCATTATCCATCTTGGTCTCAGGTCATCCATGTGGCTCATTTTCAAGATTAAAATCACCATGATGGAACATCTCAAACCATTGATGTACTGCGCATTCATTAGCCACATCCTTTCCAAAAACTTCATTGATATTTCGAGCTGTCTGTGCTGTATTGGTTCCATAATGGAACCAATTCAAAAATAACACAAATTTCTGGTTTATGCATGGTTTCACAAAAATTGCTCTAGAAAAAAAAATGTGAAAGATAATCACAAGCCAAAATATGTGTTTGAAAGACTGAGGATGTGCCTACACAGTAAAAGTAAAATAAGTGTCAAAGTGAAATGTCAGAGATATCAACTGTTAAACTTACTTTTAAGGACATTGGGCATTTCATACTTAATAATCTAATATTTGTGTCCTGTGTGAATAGAATGCTTGCCAAAGGGTGACCTCTGCAGAGTAGGACTTCAGTAATCAAGTAGATAATATGAGCTGTTCTGTGGATATCAACCAGCCTCTTTCCTTAGCCTCTCTTTTGATCACCAAATGGGCCCATGAAAAAAGTGGCCATGGTGGTAAGGATGGAGATTGTCCATGAGTCCAGAAATGTGGATTTCCACTCACCAAGGCCAACCTGGCCACAGCTGCCACTGAATGTCCAATCTGCAAGTAACGAAGATCAACACTTAACTCCCTATATGGCACAATTCCCCAGGATGATCATCCAGGTACCTGCTGACAAATTGATTACATTAGACCACTTCCATCATGAAAACAGGCAATGTTTTTTATTTATTTTATTTTTTTATTTCAGCATATTATGGGAGTACAAATATTAAGGTTATGTATATTGCCCGTGCCCCCCTCCCCCCTTGAGTCAGAGATTCAAACGTGACCATCCCCCAGACGTTGTACATCGCAATCATTATGTTTGTGTATACCAATCCCCTCCTCCTCCTTCCCACCTGCCCGACACCCAATAAATATTATTCCTATATGTCCACTTAAGTGTTGATCCATTCATACCAATTTGCTGGTGAATACATGTGGTGTTTGTTTTTCCATTCTTGAGATACTTCACTTAGTGGAATGGGTCCCAGCTCTATCCAGGAAAATACAAGAGGTGCTATATCACCATTGTTTCTTAGAGCTGAATAGTACTCCATGGTATACATATACCACATTTTATTAATCCACTCATGTATTGATGGGCAATTGGGTTTTTGCCACAACTTTGCAACTGTGAATTGTGCTGCTATAAACATTCAAGTGCAGTTGTCTTTGTTGTAGAGTGTCATTTGATCTTTTGGGTAGATGCCCAGTAGTGGAATTGCTGGATCAAATGGTAGATCTACTTGTATCACTTTAAGGTATCTTCATATTGCTTTCCACAGAGGCTGAACCACCAGTGTAGGAGTGTTCCTATCTCTCCGCATCCATGCCAACATTTATTGTTTGGG
>VBSM01003018.1:12406939-12429828 GCA_008086735.1 Cheirogaleus medius
CTAAGGACACAGATGTCCCATGACTCAGGGTCTTAATGCGGTTGCTTAAGTCTAGGGCCATAAGCCAGAGTTTGAGATAAGTACAGATAAGCAATGCAGCCACAAAGGGGAACTTTCTGTTCCCATCCTTTTCGGCCTGGCCCCCTGTGGCTGTGCCTGTCTTAGGTTGTCCCCCGCTGAGGGATCTTACCCGTCATTGGCTAAACAGCCATCCCATGAGCTCAGGCAGTACCCATAAGGGCAAGATGTTTATCAAGTGGCCTCCAGACCCCCAGGGCTGTAGGGCTGGGCAACATTTGCTTACGTGCAGAAGCTCAAACTCTTTGTTATGCCTTCAAGCAGCAACCCTGTTTGTTAGGTGAACCTAAGCCGGTATGACTCTTACGCCGCTCTGGGCTGGGCATGTATTCCTTCTCCTAAGATTAATTCTTAAGCTGCACAATTATATGGCAAGTCTGCTACAAGGCATGGTGGCTCAGGCCTGTAATCCAGCACTTTGGGAGGCTGAGCCAGAAGGGTTACTTAATGTCAGGAGTTTAAGACCAGCCTGAACAAAAGCGAGACCCTGTCTCTACAAAAAAAATAGAAAAATTATCCTGGCATGGCAGTGCACACCTGTATCCCCAGCTACTTGGGAGGCTGAGGCAGGAGAATTCCTTGAGCCCAGGAGTTTGAGGTTGCTGTGAGCTATAATGACATCACTACACTCTAGCCTGGGCAACAGAGTGAGATTCTGTCTCAAAAAACAAATAAAGAAGAGGTATTGACTTTATTCAGCATTTAAGTAATTTTAATTTATATCACAGTATTTAAGTTAAAGGATATCAGGAGAAGAGTAAACATCACTCAAAGACTTTACCTCCTCTTCTAGGGAAGAGATTAGTATGTTTTCAGTTGTACACAGGACAATTGTATTGTGTTAGGTAGAATTATGACATTGTTATTGTTTTTATTTGAAGAGTAAGTATGGTTTAAGGAGATGCATATGGGTGCCAAGTTGGCAAGGAGTGGATTTGTGATGGTTAATTTTATGTGTCAACTTGACTGGAGTAAGGGATGCCCAGATAGCTGATAAAGCCTTATTTCTGGATATGCCTGTGGAGGTGTTTCTGGAAGAGATTAGCATTTGAACTGGTGAACTGAGTAAAGCAGATTGCCCTCCCAATGTGCATGGGTATCATCCAATCCATTGAGGGCCTAAACAGAACAAAATCATGCATGAAGGATGAATTCACTCTCTTTGCTTCAGCTGGGCCATTCATCCTCTTCCACCTTTGGAAGTCAGAACTCCTGGTTCCTGGGCCTTTGGACTCAGACTGGGACTTACACCATTGGCTCCCCTGGTTCTCAGGCCTTCAGGTTTGGACTGGAACTACACTACTGGCTTTCCTGGACCTCCAGCTTGCAGGTGGCAGATTGTGGGACTTCTCAGTCTCCATAATCATGTGAGCCAATCCCTCATAATAAATCTGTATATATTACATACATATATATGTATATGTGTGTGTGTGTGTCCTATTGGTTCTGTTTCTCTGCAGAACCCTGATAACACAGTGTCTATATCTGCAATATGGTGAGAATGGACATAGTATGGAAAAAACATTGAGAGAATAAGGAAGGAATTTAATTGGAAAAAATTACTATAGCACTTATGATGTACCGGACACTCTCCTAGACCCTTTGTGAGTATTACCTTATTTAATCTTCATCACAATCCTTTGAAGTAGACACCATTGCTATTCTTTTATTATAGAAGAGAAACTAAGGCACAGAGATCAAATAACTTGCCCCCCAGTCATACAGTTTGTAAGCAGCAGAGCTGGGATTAGAGCCTAGCTAATCTAGCTCCAGAATCTGAATTTGTAACTACGATGCTATGCTGAAGAACAGAGGCTGATTTCACTATCCCTGATTTACAGATTGCTAATAGGCTTGGACTGCACATTCACTGCTCTTTCCCTTCTATGGCACTGCCTCTCATATACTTGTATGCTCACTGAAGATCCACTATAGAAAGTTACACTTGGAAAAACCTGAAAATCTTCAAGGCCTCACTCAGACTGGAGATCAGTACTTCTCCAAAGGAGTGTTTGATGTTCCTGTGAAGATTCACAGGAGACTTGCTTCTGAGGCCCATGGCATTGATCTTATTCACAGCCGTGCCCTCATTTATCATGATTCTTTAATCAATAGCTACTTCAGCAACTGGAACTTTGGGCTTGTATTCATAAAGACAACATTTGGCCGGGGCCAGTCTCCTTTCAGGTGGCCGCTGCAACTACCATATCGAGGAGCAGATCCAAGGACTCCTGCAGTTTCTGAGGCATAAGGCTTTTCCTCTGCAGAAGGTGAGGCCATGGTTCAAAGTCATCACTTGGCTTTCATGTAATAAATGTCGGTCTTGGGAGATTAACAGGCTTCATTTCCTTTTCCTTCATGTTATGAAGCCTACTTGACTTGCAGGTAGTCTTAACAGAGAGAAAAGGAGATGGAAACACCTTGTTGAAAGCAACACAGAGTTCTTTCGGTCCTCTGCAAGACATTTCCCAGAACTTCTTTCTTCCTCCACTCCACTTCAGCAAGCAGGACTATAAAAGGCAGAGAATGCCTTCTGTCAGAATCTGCAGACTGGAAGATAATTCTCTTGGGAGACACATCAACTAACCAGTTCAGAATGCTCTCCTACCCCTTTAGAATATATTTCACAGCCTTCTCTGAATTCTCATAGCTAAATAAATGCAGGTAATAAAACTACTATAAAACTACAATGACATAGTTAAACAAAAATGCCTGATGGTTTTATTCTTTTTTTATCCTTCATCTCTGGGAAGGAGAAACATTGTGCAGACACTTTAATGAGGGAACTCCACTTTGAGAGCAGATGACGCAACATTTCCTGAAGCTTACATCTTGGTCCTACCTTTCTGGACACATTGTTTTAATGCACACTGTCTTCATCACTAAAGTCATCTTTCTAAGATCACTTCGGTGAGGAGAGGCAAGACTGCAACATAAAAAATAAATCCTGTTCATGCTTTTTTTTCCCCAGCCTAAATGAATTCACACATGATCAGAAATTCTTCTTTGTGATGAAAAGCAGGGAAAAAAATACCAGGAAAGAAGGAAATGATCACAAACAGAATAGTCGAAAGAAGATGGCTAATACTCGGTTAAATTTGAAGTTAGCCTCTATGGATAAATAGCCCCCATCAAGTGCTCTTTAAGAAGCATCAATATGGGTCTCTTTATGGCATTCAATCAGGGAAATAATGGATGGAAGAAAATTGATTTTCATTAAGTTTCTACAGAGCTGAGGGCACAATGCTAGATGCTTTCATGTATGCTACTTCATTTAAGTTGCAGAATGCTCCTGTGAGGGTGGCATTATTACCATTCACTTTCACAGATGAGGAAACCAAGGCTAAGAGAAGTAAGTTGTTTACCAAGGGTCAAATTACTTGGAAACAGCAGAGCTAGGTTCAAATATCATGATGCTTTGGGAAATACCGATCATAATTTTGACTTGCAAGAAACATGGCGTTTCCCAGGCTCTGATCTCCTTTAGCACATACTGTCTATGCATCTAACACCTTCACTTAATAAGCAATAAAATGTTTCCCAGTGTCCCCTATACTCTGACACAGTGACTATTCTTTTTAAGTATCCTTTGATTTTGAGCTATTTGGTTAGTTTCATGATTCATTATTTTGGTATTTTCCAGAAACCACAGAATAGATCCCTGGCCACCACCATTATTCAGGAATCTTTTGGTTGCAAGTGACAAAAACCAAATTCAATCTAGCTAAGCTTCCCCCCTAAAAAACCAAAAGCAACTTTTAAAAGTAATATTTTAGATCAAAATTCCAAGGAAAGTATGAAAATCCAAGCTCTGGGAAAGGCAATAATCTTGAAAAACAACAGGAACAAGGGATTCAAATACCATCAGCTAGCTCAACCATGAGCTCTGTACACATTCACTTGTGAATTCCTTGTGTGTGTTTGTGTGTGTGTGCGCATGTATGTGTACATGCTAAAACTTCACAATGTGTAGCTTCAGGCTGATTCTTTTGAGGTCAAATTTAAAACCCCTACAGAAGGGAGTTCATCTAGCTTGGGATAGCGTCTACACCCCTGAACCAAACAAAAGTAGTCAAAGGGCCAGGTCAGAACCTGGCAGCATCAAAGATAATCATGGAAGAGTAGAGAGGCTCAGGAAAAGGCCATGAGATAGGAAATTCTACTGGACCCTGCTTATCAGTTTATGGTTTAGCCATCCTTAAAATTACCTGTCCCAGTCCAATCGGTCACAGTTGAGAACAGTCATGTTTTACTAAACATGTCCCACTAAGGACTGCCCGTTGAGCTGGGGCTGATGGTGGTAGAGGGATTCTACTAGAGTTATCCAAAGCCTATTCAGAATCTTGGAACTATAGAAGCCCTTAGATGTAGCACTCAACCCCCTTATAGCCACATGTAAGGGCTAAGGCCCAGAAAAGCTGTACAATAGAAATTACTGGTACACTCTTCATCATGAGCCTCTTCTCTCAAGCAACCTTACTCAGGCCCTGGCTAGTTGACAGTCCTGCTACAACCAACTCAAGGATCACTAAGGAAATATTCTCATAGGAATAATTTGCCACAAAAGAACTAGTATGAGCCCTACTCATTAGCCATTTAATTTCAGTTCATTTTTCCATATCCACAGAGACCACCTATTGCCCACTTACAGTTGGCTTCCATTTCTTTTTCCATCATTACCAGGAATAGAGGTGGTGTCCATGTTTGTTTTACCTGCAATGAAGCTCAGAGATCCAGAGATTGAATTAATGTTTATTGCCAACCCGTCTCAGGTTCCTAGAAGAATTTTCTATTCTGTCCGTCATTATCAGAGGTTGCAAACCAGTGGCCCACTGGTCAACTCTGGTCTGCAGACCTGCATTGTATGGCATATACAGTATTTTTTAAAAATCTGCATTGCTTGCCAACATTTAGAACTTAGGAAACTTATATTTAAATATGCACGTTTCCAGCTTCTCATGAAAACTTCGAAAATCTGGCCACACTTGACCTCCATCCACACAGCAGTCCTCCTGGCAACAATAGGCTAGAGCTGAGAGTGGTTGCCCCCTTCTGTAGGACATGTGCTCCCAGGGAACCCTCTATCATCTTAAATCCACTTCCCTCACTACCTTTATTCATTACCTGTTTGACCCCTGTAAGCCTTGGCGTTTGAGACCCCTGCCTTCAATGGTTTTTGACTTCCACTGTTTGTAACAAAGCTGGTGTATTTACCTTCCATCTTAAATCATTCTTTTGGGAACCAGTTAGGTATAAGTTATAAAACATTATTTTTTAAAGAGAGTAATACAAAACCTTTGATAGTGTCATGATACCTTTGGGATAAAGTCCAAACTCTCAGCATAACATTTCAGATACTTCATAATCTAACTCCAAACTGTGTTTCCAGACCACAGTCTGCCACAGCCCAGCATGTGTGTGCTGTAACAGCCACACCAGCCACTATTCATTCCCAGTCATGCTGTTCTGATTTCCTGCCTCTGTCACAATATTCCAGGCTGTTCTATTCATGCCTGGAATGCCCTTTGCCTAGCCAGCCAACTTTTCTGACCCCTTCACATCTCAGATGCAATGTCATCTCCTCTTCATAGCCCTACAAATCATGTGCCTGCCCAGACCTACCTGCTAACCTATACAGTGCCTCAGTGAAAAGTTTCTAAATGTTCCTCTTCTATCTGCCAGAAAACTGTCCTAGTAACTATATACATTTTTGATGCCTACAGTATGGCTGGTTTCTACTTGAATGTGTCACCCTTGTACAGTGTATGACCTGCGTGGCTTTACATAGCAGTCCTGCTCCTGCCAGGGCAAAATCAGCAACTCTTCTGTGTTCCCACAGCAATATTCCACACCTCTACCATAGAATAGGAAACATCATAGCATAATGAACTTCCTAAGTCTGCCATCCCTACAAACAGGTCATGAGTTCCCAGGGGGCAGTAACCACAATTTGATGATTTCAGTATTCTCAGGACACATGGAAGGCAGTCCATAATGGGCATCGAATCAGTTTGTCAACTACTGAATTGCAGATACTCGGCAGCTGGATGGAGTAATGGAAAGTAGCAAGATCAGACAGTCCAAAGACATAATTAGAGGGGAGTGGAGGGTTCAGCTGACAACCAGCTCATGGACAAAGGGGCCCAGAGAACAACTTTGAAGCAACTTGCTTTGAATTGTCAAGAACTATATTAGACTTAGAGATCTATAATCCCATTAAAAGAAAAATCAAGAAGACTGAACTAAAATGTGTTGTGTTATTCCATTCTCAAAATGGATTTTCCTTTATATTTTCCTGACTTCTAACACAATAAAATAGCTTCAGCCTGACAGTAATCTTACTTAAATGAAAACATGATTTAACAAATGACATTTTATGAGCTATAAACCAAGCAAATATTTGACATAACATGGAGGGGAGAGGGAGGATAAAAAGGGTAGGGAAGGCAAAAGAAGGCTGCTTCTAGAGGTGCACACGGGCCTATTTCATAGTTGTCCTACCTCCAGATAGGGTTAATGGCTAACCCAAGGGATGAATGAGGAGAAAGAGGTCAAGCAGCTTTAAAGCGAAAGACAGGGTAAGACACAGGGGTCAACATTATTAAGGCCAAGCTTTGCTCAACAGAGACAACAGCAGGACCAGGGCAAGCTCTGTGAGCAGACACCACTGCTCACCACAGAAGATTTCAGCTGACAAGGCCTTTCTCTGCAGCCCAAATGTGTGTGCTCTAGGGCACATCCTCCAGGGGAACACTTCCAGGACTTAGTAGGATCTAGGACAATTAAGGTGGTATCTTGTCCTTCTGAGATTAGGAATTACCTAAAATCAGTCACATCTGAAGCAGGGGCTCCATCTTCCAGCTTGACTGGGGTCTCAGGATTTCATTGGGTCTAGCCCTAGAGCAACAATCCAGGCTCCAAGTTGCTCTTTCTGGAACTTCCCTTCCTCCAGTGCTGAGGCTAAGGCTCAATACATTTATGCTGCAGCCTGTGGTCTACTGTTGTTTCTCTTTCTCCTTGGTGTTTTTCTTCACCGCTGTGGCTGGTGACTTTAAACTTCCTCTCATCTTCCCTGGGCTTAAAGAGAAGTTCTACCACCTTTCCTTGACTGGAAAGACCATGGGGTCTCTAGGGCAAGGTCCATTCCTAAAAATCAACTCTCTTTAAGAAGAAGACCAATCTCTTGCCCCACCTCAGTCCATCCTTCTTAAACCACAGCTCTGGCCATGTCATTCCTCTGCTTGGGGACTTGCTATGCACCAGGCTCCATGCTCAATGCTTTACATGTAATTAATCATGGAATCATCACCTAAGCCCCACTGGGCAAGTACTATTATTACCCCCATTTCAATTTCACAGGTGTGGCTTAAAGCAGTTAATTAACACACACAAAGTTACATCACTGAATGAGTGGTGGATCCAGAATTTGAAACCAAGACTAAACCAAAACTTCTCAAGACCAGTACTAGTCTATGGGATCTTGTTAAAATGCCTATTTTGGTTCTGTGGGTCTGTGTTCGGCCTAAGATTCTGCATTTCTGAAAAGCTCCCAGGAGATGCTGATTTTGTGATCCCCAGACCATGCTTTAAATGGCGAGGCTTTAGAGTTTTCTATTTCTCAGAGGAAAGACCCAATAATTATGGTTCTTCTGTTTTAGAAGCATGAAGACTTCTAGCATACAGACCTCCTGTGATCCACCAGTGAAGGGTAACATTTACCGAAAGCCATGATGGTCAAGTAATGGACATGGGTTTCCCAAGCTTCCTAAGAAATAACAGAGAGAAGAAGCTAATAGGAAAGAAATCACCCCCAAACTCATTACAGTCATTCAATGTTCCTTTAATCTCTCTCCAGCAAATCTCTTACCTTTGCTCTTTCAGTCATAGTCAAATCAAGACTAAGAGCACAGTTCTAAGTAATATCCCCTTGACTGTGAAGCAAGCACTAGGGTAGCCTACTCCTTTCACTCGCAGCTGCTTAGATGGCCCCAACCAGCAGCCCAGAGAGATGTTGGACTCTGTATCACAAAGACTTCAGACCAACAATAAATTCCACTGAAACGGTAACATATTACTACCAAAACCCATTTATACAAGTTTTTAAGTCAGTGAATAACCAGGTAATTGCCATAACTGTGTCTTCCTTAAATGGAAACTTAGAAAAAGTCAAATTAAAAAAAAACAAGTACATTGAGGGTAGCAGCAGGTCAGGTGTGTGTTCAGCTTCATAAGAGTATTCACCATGACCTTCAAAGTTTCCTTAGCTAATTTATGTAAAGGTGAGGACAAAAACCTTCTTTAAAGTATGTCTCTAACTTCAGAGGTCACCCTACCAAACTGGAAGTTAACAATAGGCTCCGATCATCTTTTTATGGATCCTTTTTCTTTAGAAAACATGAAACAACCTTTCAAATGTTTCAGAGACTTACAGACAATGAAGAGGTCCCATTTCTTACTTAGCCATTATGCAGGAAGCAAACGATAGGTAAAGATATTACATTTGTGAAATCTCAACAAACTTATTGCTGCCAGCAGAGGCTAGTATGCAAAGCTTTGACCAGACTTTGATAGTTAAGGATGTTGCATTTCCTCTAAACAACGTTGTTGTGGTATCATTAAAGGAGGGATTCTACAACCTGCTTGAATCTTCTTAGTTCCACCAAATCTCTGAGTTGAAAACTAATAATTAATTAACAATGAATGATGTCTTGTTGCCCATGACAGTGACTAGCACTCTCATCTCTGTGAAGTGGAAGATGTGCTAATGTGGCAGGCTCCATAATCCCCCAGCTTTCAGTTTAGCACCTGATGTGCGAGGCAAATCCCTTCTTGGGATAATTCGGCAAGTGGAGATTGGAGGGGCAAGCCATAGCTCTCTGGAGCTAGGCCAGAGAGGCCACCCACCAATGGGACAGAAATCCATGGTCCAGAAGCTCAGTAACCAGTTCCTTTCAGTCATTCCATTGTCTTCCTCCGAAGTGCTCCTCTCATTAACTCAGCTTAATTCTATGCAAATTTACTGAATATCTGCCATATGCAAAGCCCTTCCCAGGACTTTGGAGATTAACAAACTAAGTGCCTCAAAGGGGTGTGGCTGTTGAGTCAGTGAGAGCACAGAAAAATAGTCCCGTTAACTGTCACTAAGTTGTATGGCCCTAGTCCTGGCAGGGTCGTTTTCTATGCTCCCCTCTTAATAAATTATCCTTCTCATTTCAAGATCTATAACCATAAATATACACACACATGTGGGCAGACATACTGCAGACCTTCCAAGTGATTAATGCCCAGAGCCACCTACCTGCCTGGCATGGAACCTAGCTTTTTCAGGATGGGAGGAGGGGAAGCTGGGGCATTTGCTGAAGTCACTTAGAAGAATCTGTCCAACCATGGCTGGTAGCCATGGACTTGCTGTGTGACCTTGAGCAAGATGCCCCGCCCCTTGGGGAAACTTAAGTGCCTATCTGCTAAGAGAGGGGCTCAGACTGGATGATGTTTGCTCCTCACTGCACTCCCAGCCCCCAGCACAGTACCTACAAATGTTTATTGCCTGAATGATCTGCCACAGGCCCTTCCATTGCTGACATTCCAGAATGCTGTGGAATCGTTCTCCTTGGACTTCTAGCTGCCTTCACAGCTAGACCGTCTAATAACAGAATCTTCACTTGAATGGGGATTTTTAAAAAAAATCAAGTGACAACCATTTGAGTTTCTCTTTTAGTTTTTAAATCATTCCACAGCTCACAGTTGCTTCCTACCATCACCCAGGAGACAGAAGCTCACGCCAGTCACGCTCCCTTCACTAGTGGTACGTGCCACTGTACACAGAAACTAGCGATGTCTGTGAACATAAGGAAAGCATTAGAGACAAAAACCTGGTCCCATAATCCTCATCCCAGACAACACAGCACACAGCCTTACAGCCAATTCATACAAGGAAAGAAGGGAGCAGACAGAAGAATATTAACACTGTCAATCTGAAAATGTGGGTTTAAAATTAGTAAAGGGAAAAATATGTCAGTCATGACTCAGGTGGCATTGCCGATTGCTTTGCATGTTCACTTCCACCAACCAACCACTTGAAATTCTTCATACCCAAAATGTCTACTGACAAAAATCAGTTTTAAGATCAGGCGTGAGTGAAAAAAATAAAACTCACAGAGAAGGGAGGGAGAGCCTGAAAGGAGAACTTTAAATCACAGATTAAATGGGTGATTGCTACAATTATCTTTACTGATTACCAGAGAATTCTGAATTTATTGGAAAGTGTGGAAAAAAGAGAAAGTAAAAGAAGAACCATTGCAAAATCTGCTGCTGAGCAAAGAGAACACCAAAAAGGCAGTTTTTGTGAGATTAAGTCAATTCTTGATGTCCTTCCACCTTTGTTCTCAAGATGTAAATGGAAGCTGGGTTAAAGCACCAAGAGAGAGCCACAGCATCACATGAAAACCTCTACTCCATGTCCTAGTCCTGCTGAGAGTGGGAAATGAAGTACCTGAGGGAGGGAGTGAGAAGGACCAGGGCAGGCAGGCTGTGGGAGGAGGCTGGCTGGCAGAAGCAAGGGGAGCAAGTTCTTGCACTTCACAAAACCTCCAAAGCCCATGGCTGGGACCAAAGGGCAAGAGGAGGAAGGACATGCACTTGAAGCCTATCCATTCACCCTTCTCATGAGTCAGAATGTGGGAGAGCTCGAGGAAGGAAATAATGAAACCGACCACTAGCATTGGAACCCTAAAGGCTCCAGGAGATGCCTGATCAGAGCCCCGCCCCCCAAAACACACACACACATTTCTTATAGTAGGTGTAGCACAACATATGGAACAGAAAAAGTTTTGGAGGCTCAGTCCCAGCTCTACCATGAACCTTATGTGTTCTCTTTTTTTTCCCTTTTTCTATTTTTTTCTTTTCTTTATTTCAGCATATCACGGGTATACAAATGTTTAGGTTACATATATTGCCTTGCCCCACCCAAGTCAGAGCTTCAAACATGTCCATCCCCAAGATGGTGCACACTGCACCCACTAGGTGTGTATATACCCATCCCCTCCTCCACTCTCCCGCCTGTCTGATGCCTGATGAATGTTACTATTATATGTGGACTTAAGTGTCGGTAGTTGTTAAGTCAGTTAATATCAAATTCAATGGTCAGTACATATGGTGCTTGTTTTTTCCATTCTCATAATACTTCACTTAGCAGAATGGGCTCCAGCTCTATCCAGGATAACACAAGAAGTGCTATATCACCATTGTTTTTTGTGATTGAGTAGAACTCCATGGTATACATGTACCACATTTTATTAATTCACTCATGGATTGATGGAGACTTGGGTTGTTTCCACATCTTTGCCATTGTGAATTGTGCTGTTATAGACATTCTAGTGCAGATGTCTTTTTTATAGAATGTCTTTTGTTCCTTTGGGTAGATGTCCAGTAATGGGATTGCTGAATCAAATGGTAGTTCTACTTGTATCTCTTTGAGGTATCCCCATATTACCTTCCACAGAGGTTGTGCTAGTTTGCAGTCCCACCAGCAGTGTATGAGTGTTCCTACCTCTCTGTATTCACACCAACATTTACTGTTTTTGGACTTTTTGATAAAGGCCATTCTCATTAGAGATAAGTGATATTTCATTGTGGGGTTTTTTGCCTTTTTTATTTTTGCTTTTATTTCAGCATATTATGAGGTACAAATGTTTAGGTTACGTATATTGCCCTTGCCCCCCCCACCTTGAGTCAGAGCTTCAAGCATTTCCCTCTCCCAGCACCCATTAAGTGTGTGTATATACCCATCCCCTCCTCCCCCTCTCATCTGCCTGACACTGGATGAATGTTATTACTGTATGCACACTTAAGTGTTGATCAGTTAATACCAATTTGATGGTGAGTATATGTGTTGCTTATTTTTCCATTCTTAGGATACTTCACTTAGTAGAATGGGCTCCAGCTCTATCCAGGATAATACAAGAGGTACTAGATCACCATTGTTTTTTGTGGTTGAGTAGAACTCCATGGTATACAGACACCACATTTTATTAATCCACTCATGGATTGATGGGCACTTGGGTTGTTTCCACATCTTTGCCATTGTGAATTGTGCTGCTATAGACATTCTAGTGCAGATGTCTTTTTATAAAATGTCTTTTGTTCCTTTGGGTAGATGCCCAGTAATGGGATTGCTGGTTCAAATGGTAGTTCTACTTGTAGCTCTTTCAGATATCTCCACATTACTTTCCACAGAGGTTGTACTAGTCTGCAGTCCCACCAGGAGTGTATGAGTGTTCCTCTCTACATCTACACCAACATTTATTGTTTTGGCACTTTTTAATAAAGACCATTCTCACTGGGGATAAGTGATATGTCATTGTGGTTTTGATTTGCATTTCCCTGATGATTAGAGATGTTGAGCATTTTTTCATATGTTTGTTGGCTATTAGTCCATTTTATTTTGAAATGGTTATGTTCATGCCCTTTGCCCACTTTTTGATAGGGTTGTTTGTGTTTTTCTTGCTCATTTTCCTGAGTTCTATATAGATTCTAGTTATCAGCCCTTTATCGGATGTGTAGCATGTGAATATTTTCTCCCATTCTGTAGGTTGTCTGTTTTCTCTCGTGATAGTTTCCTGGGCTGCACAGAAGCTTTTCATTTGATTATGTTCCATTTATTTATTTTTGTTGTTGCTGTGATTGCCTTTGGTGTCTTCTTCATAAATTTTTTCCCTAGGCCAACGTCTATAAGAGTTTTCCAACAGTTTCTTCTAGAATTCTTACAATTTCATGCCTTAGGTTTAAGTCTATTATCCTTCATGAGTTTAATTTTGTCAGAGGTGAAAGGTGAGGATCCTGTTTCAGTCTTCTATATGTAGCCATCCAAATTTCCCAGCACCATTTATTGAATAAAGTTTCTTTTCCCCAGTGTATGTTTTTGTCTGCTTTGTCAAAGATTAGATTGCTATCTGAGGATGGTTTTATACCTGGCTTCTCAAATCTGTTCCATTGTTCTATATCTCTGTTCCTGTACCGGTACCATGCTGTTTTAGTTACCATGAGACTATTGGAATTGATACACAAATTCAGCAAAGTCTCAGGTTGCAAAATCAATGTACACAAATCAGTAGCATTCCTAAATGCCAATGACAGTCAATTTGAGAACCAAATCAAATACTCAATACCCTTCACAATAGCAACAAAGAAAATAAAATACCTAGGAATATATTTAACTAAGGAGGTAAAGACCTCTACAGGGAAAACTATGAAACACTGAGGATGGAAATAGCAGAGGACGTAAACAGGTGGAAATCCATACCATGCTAATGGATCAGCAGAATCAACATTGTTAAAATGTCTATACTACCCAAAGTGATCTACAGATTCAATGCAATTCCTATTAAAATACCAACATCATTTTTTGAAGACCTATAAAAAATAATTCTACGCTTCATATGGAACCAGAGAAGACCCCATATAGCAAAAGCAATTTTAAGCAAAAATAACAAATTGGGAAACATCAATTTACCAGACTTCAAGCTATACTACAAGCCTATATATTCTTTATTAGACAAATACCAACTTCTCCCTGAATTTACTGTCTCCATTGAAGGACTACAGCAGGTGATCTCATAGGGGCCATCCAATGGGTCATGACAAGGCTAAAACAAGCTCAAGGGTTATGGGAACACAGAAGAGCCCCATCCTTGACTGAGCCAGGTGAAACTTGGGGTGGGTGCTCCAAGCACAGGGCCCAGCAAGTATTCAACAGGGTTGCCCTGCAATTGCACTGGGCATGACCAGAAGCTTCTAAATCTAGAAGCTTAGAGATACTTGATTAGCCCTGAACAAAGTGTTCCTTACCCAAGTGACCAAAGACACCTCTGCTTCCATGCTGACACTAATATCCTAGCTGATGCAGGCACATACTTTCATCCCACTGACAGCCTGTCAGTATTTCATAATTACGAAAAAGCTGTTTCTGCCATCATCAAGAAACTCCATTTCCCAGAGACAGCTTCCACAAATGAGACAGTATTTCAAACAAAAAAAATATTTCAAATACCAAAATCCAGGCAGCCCAACAAGTCACAGTTTGACATTCTGGTCCTAAATGATTCAATATCCTTAAACTTGCCTTCTTTTTACTCAAGACAAGAAATTGCCTTTATTTTTCCAGGACCAGGACCATTCACATGTTTAAAGTAACACTTGTCAATCTGGCTAGAAATTTTGTAAGGGGAAGAGATCTTAACTGAGGCAGTAGAATGTTACTTCCTAGTCATAAAAAGCCCTCTTAACTATAATATATATGTATTTATGATATATATGTACTTATAATATATATACACAGACATATACATATATTCTAATATTAGAAAAATTTTAAATAAACTACAAAACTTATAAATAGAGATATTATATAGTGGAAGTAGAGTTTCTGAATCACTATTTAGTAAGAAATCAAACATAAAAGGCAAATATTTTGTCAAGAATCATGACCAGCCACACACCTGCTCCTTTAGGATTCAAAGCAAATGGAGACCATTGCAACCTACAAAGTGAATGTTAAAAGCTCTGAAATGGGTTTTGGATGTTTAAATAAGAACCATCAAAAGAGTCAAAGAAACTGCTCACCTGACTTTCATTCTTGGTCTGTAAATCATTGCATAGATGAAAGCCTGAGAGTGAGATGTGCAACGTTTGGGGGATAGTCATGCTTGAGGCTCTGCCTCAAGGGGGAAGGGGGGGCATGGGCAATATACATAACCGTAATATTTGTACCCCCATAATATGCTGAAATAAAAAAAGAAAATTAAAAAAAAAAAGAAAGACTGAGAGCTTTCTGCCACTAATCTTTTCCAGTGAGGTCTAGAGTCATGTGATTTAATCTGCGAAATCTAAATGATGAGACATCGTAACCTAAGCGGTCAGTCTTCAAACTGGCTAATTGGAGGAAGGAGGATAGAGGCAAATCAAAGGAAACAACAGTATTTTCCCATCTGAATATGCAAAACCATAGTATTCTTTGCCACTAAACTCTTTTCTTACAAGACTCATGCATGAAGAAGTGATCACTTCCTCCTGCAATTACTTGAAAGCTAACAATTGAAGTGTTTCTTTCATTTTTCTTCCTTACGCATGCTTGCTATACAGAAATAAGGCTTTTGATCTACTGGCCAAAGGCAAATGGAATGGAGGCCACTTTGGTTGGAAAAGATGAAGGGAATTTCCTTTAGTGTTCCCGTGTTCAACGGCAAGTTCACTGGTGGGATTTCTATTATAAGAATAATAAATGCTCATTACAGAAAATTTGGAAAATACAGAATAGTGTATAAAAGGACAATTGAACTTCTATCCCCAAATAACCAATGTTAACATTGGTATAGTTCTGCTATGGTCTGAACATTTGTGTTCCCCCAAAATTCGTATGTTGAAAGATAATCCCCAAGGCAATAGTATTAGAGAGTGAGGTCATTTGGAAGGTGATTAGGTTATGAGGACGTGAACCCGCATTAATGGGATTACTACTTTTATGTAAGAGGCCCGAGGGAACTTGGGGTCTTCTACCATTTGACGACAGAGCAAGAAAGCGTCATTTATGAGAAAGTGGGCCCTCACCTGACACCAAATCTGCTGGTGCCTTGATCTTGGACTTTGCAGCTTCTATAACTGTGAGAAATAAACTTCTGTTGTTTTTAATCTGTACAATCTATGGCATTTAGTTATAGCAGCCTTAACAGAGTAAGACAATTTCCTTCTGTCTTTTTGGTTACAAATAAGTGTGTTTGTTTTACAATATTTTAATTGAATCTTGGCCACAATCACATATCCTGCTTTTTGACATACAATTACAAGTATCTTTACATGTTACAGCCATCATTTTGAGAGCCACATGAAATGGATGTGATAGAGACAAAAAAGTGCATTGTAGGTAGTTAATAGCATGAGTTTTAAGATCAGGTGGAGCTGGGGTCAAATTGCAAGTCATCTATTTACTTGCTTTGTGGTCTTAATGAGTGATTCAACCTCTGAGCTTCAGTCTCCCTCTCTATAAACTAGGGCTTACAATAACAGAGTACCCATCATCAGGGTTGTTTTGAGGCTTAATGAGATAATGCCATAAAGTACATTGCATGGTGCCAGGAGTAACTCCTTAGTACATATCAGTTGATATTACTATTGCTACTATTATTTAACTTACCCAATCTCTTACTGTTAACCATCGGATTACTTCTAAATTTCCAATTTGGACAACTATGCAATGTGCACACAAATAGTTTGAATTATTTTCCTTAGTATATATTATATTTTCCAAAAAGTGAAATTCCTGAACATACTATAGTTGTTGACATATATTGCCAAATTTGTTGGCTAATGATCTTTGCTCTACCAGGAATAATTAGTGTGAAGATATTGTCTAGGGCTGCAGAACATAGTGAAGTCCCTAAAGTTCTTGGGGCTAGGAAGGCCCTTAAGGAGCATGAAGTGCAATCCTGCTCCTTTTACTGATAGAAAACAGCTGCCTACATCTATGACTTTGGCCTCATTTGAAATGGAACCTCATATCCCGCAAGGCAATATGCATATGAGGCAGCATGCAGTCAGGCACTGCTGATAGTCTGCATTATCCATGCTCACAGGCTACTGATTATTCAACATTGAATCCCATACTACAGGTTCTAGCCCCTTTCTGGAAGTCCGGTGTATCCTTTCACACCCCCTTGACATACCTCTCTCCATCAGGAACATTTAAAAGCATGATAGTGGGGCAACCTTGCCTGAAGTACTTTTCCCCAACTTTTTTAACAGCTACCTCCTTCTCATTCTTTATGTCTTGGCTTCTATGCCATCTCCTCCAAGAGGTGAGAGTACCCGGTGCTGAGCAGCTGTCTCACCCACAATTATCTTTAGTTATGTGAATTCGCTTCCTTCGAAGCACTCATCATGGCTTGTAATCATTCTTTGTTCACTTATTTATAGTGCAACTCTCTGGACTGTCTAGACTGTCTCCTTCATGAGGAGTAGGACCATGTCTCAGTATTGCTGCTCTTATACCCTTAGTCTCCAGCTAGCAGAGGGCCTGGCACAGAGTAGACACTCCTGCCCCCATTGCCTGTTTGTCTGATGCTTAGGGACCTCTTAGCCACATCAGCAACTAGGGCCTGAACAGGATACTGAGGATACAGGAACGAGGCGCATATGATCCTTGTCTTTAAGGAGTGCTCATAGCAGATTTCTCTATGCAGCCATCTTAGAAAGAACTAGGAAGCATTATAGGATGTTACAGGAGCAACATCCTAAAATGCTGAGGAGGCAGCTAGAGGCCATAGCTCACTGATAAACATCCCTATATAGAAATGATTATTCTATCACCTCCAACATGTGTACTTGCACTTTGCACTTGTGTGTACTTTTCTTTACAAAGCCCTCAAAAACATATTCCTCAGGAAGCCCTCAAAACCTCTTATAAGCCAAGAGCTACGAGGGCTGGTGAAACAGAGCAAGAAGAAAGGAAAGATGTAGCAGGATAGAGGGCCAAAGCCCCAAAATTGGGTTCTAATCTCAGTTGTGCACTTTATGATGCATAGCAAATCCCATCATCCATGAACTTCAGTTATTTTCCTGAATAGTAGTCAATAGTAGACCCTGTCCTACCTCTTGCAAGGCTTCAACGATCACGTGCAGGAAAGACAATAGTGCAACAGGGAGGCTAATAGGTTATTATTGCAAGCTGGAGAGATGAAGAGTGTGCCAGCCTGGTGACTCTGTGGAGCACCCTTGGAGGATGTCAGTGGTGGAAGCAGACAAAGAACCACAACTTCTGTGCCTAGACCTGGAATTCCCTGGCAGAATTCTCCTCAGGCATCTTAAAATAGCCCTCAGTTGGACCTCCTCATGAATATGCACCCAACAGATACTATTTTCTTCAAGGCAAGTTTTCTAATCAAATAGGCACTCTCTCCATAGCAGCCAAAAGAGATATTTAATTGATGAACCCTATTCACCGTGCCAGTCCTACAAAGAATGTTGTGGTTCTGTCAATTTCCCCTGCCATGTACAGCTGCAACACGGGCTTATATTACTAATTACATGCAATATGTGTGTCTCAGGTTATAACAGATGGTGTTTGCGATGCATGCAGAAGCTTCAGATTGTCAAATGGTGTAGCCGTGGAAATTTTCCAAAGAGAAGACAAAACAACAACAAAAAATACTCTCAACAGCGAAAATCTGAAAAGTGTTTATATTACTTCCTACTGTGGAAAAATAGAGAATATCCAATTCCTGTGATACCTCAACTGACTGGGAAAAAACAGCCAAGCAGAGAGACTGATGCCAATAGAAGGCTCTACCTGAGGGGCATGCTGTCACCCTTTGTAGAAGAGCTGTTACTCAAAAGAGGTGAAAGTACAGAATCTAGGCTTCCTTGTCCTGCCAATAGATCTGAAACCCCTTCTCTACTTGCCAAGGTTGTCACCTCCATAAAAAGACTGTTCTAGTTGGTAGAAAACTCTGTTCTAACAGAATACCCAAGATTTCTTCCCTGTAACTCTTAAACCCAGAGCTGAAAAGGACCTTGGGAGTCATTAACTTCAACCTCCTTAATTCCCAGCTGAGACTACTGAGGCCCAGATATTGGTAGGAGAGTTAGTCAAGGTCATGACCGGATAATGACTTGCCTTAGCTCTCTAAGCTGGTGCACACCACCAAGCTCCTCAGAAACCTAGAAGCAAACAACAAGAACCTACTCGTGTTTTACCAATTCCCCAAGACCCATCTTCCCCCACTTATTCCTGATCTGCTTCTGCTCCAATATCCTTGTGACTTTTGCCTTCTCTGTGACCATAATCTTGGGTCTGCCTCTGGAACTTCCAAATTGGGGCCTGGATTTTGTCTCCAGCTCTCTGTACAAAACTTAGAATTACCTCCCCACCTGGGCCCACACCTTTGGCTCCATTGACTCCAACCCTCAATCCTAGCAATCTCATCTGAGCCATGGCCCAGTCAATCCAAGCCATGGCCAAACCACCCCTAAAAATGAGGAAATTCAAACAGAGGCAAAACCAAGTCAAAGCCCAGGTCTCGTGAGCCTAAGACCAGTTAACTTTATACTACATGGTACTACCTACCCCCACCACTGCATTGCTGTTAGTTCTACCTTCTCATTCATTATATAAAGACAGTTTTCATGTCCCCACACCACCCTAACCAATCCACTGAGTCTTCACTCTTTTATATGAATCATCACAGCTTCTTCAAATTGACCTCACAATTCATGGTTTCCAGAACTTCAGAGGGCTCATAAACTCAATCACCATCCTCTTAAAAATAAAAATAGATAATACTTTGGATCCACCACATCCTTTGTTTTAGACAGTCTATTTGCATCAATGCAGCTCTCTGATCATGGTCATATTTTCATCAGCTACATGTCACATTATACCAAGTTGTGGCCAACTAAAACCCCAGGTTTATATTAAAAATCAGCTCTGCCTCGAGGGGGGAGGAGGCATGGGCAATATACGTAACCTTAATATTTGTACCCCCATAATATGCTGAAATAAAAAAATTTTAAAAAAATAAGAATTTTTTCTTGGAGATTTAAATACCAACAAGACAAGAAAGACATTTTCTCTTTCCTGTGGGCCCTCTAAGCTGGGATTTTGTACATCCAAGGATACCATAAACCATGTTTTCCACAGGTAAAGAAAGCTCATCTGCAATAGGAGAATTTGAAGCCAGGAATAAGTGAGCAGACATGGGTTTGTGTGTGCGTGTGTGTGTGTGTGTGTGTGGGAGAGAGAGAGAGAAAGAGAGAGAGAGAGAGAGAGAGAGAGAGAGAGAGAGAGAGAGAGAACTACCTCACACTAGCACATGAGCACACATTCACTGGTACTATCAAGTCCCCAGTTCTAATTATTGAAGTCTCCTAAGCTGCCTTGGTTCCTGAAGGTCTTCCACTAATTTGGGGAGCTACTCCAGTATCATGCCAATAAATTATCTTGCATGCTTAAGCTAGGAAGTTCTGTTACTTACAACCCAAATAAACTTGACCCCAAATTTCCTAATATCTTCACATGGCAGGCTTCTTTTGTCCTTTATGTCACTGGTGTATAGCCCTAGTGTGGCACATTTCTGTGTGGAATGAGTCCCAAGACCAGGAATCTGGACAGCAGGATGGATAGAGAGAAGACGTAAGACCCTGTTTCCTGCTTACCATTTTGTACCAAGCCCAAGACTTCTCTGGGCTCTTCCAGTGATCCCTCCCATCCCATGAAGCTCAGGTGAGAATGCACAGGAGTCTATTACCTTGCTGCTTCCAAATATTTCTTCTTCAGATGGCAAGCTCTGCAGAGGATGGGTTACTGGGATAGAAAACAAAAATTATTGAGAAAAATCATAGGTCTGTGACACAATCTGAATTTGCCCTGCTTCCAGGCCCTTTGTGTTGCCAGGCCACCCATTGGAAGTGTGAAACGGGACGCCATCTGTATTCTTCCAGAGAAAATCTAAGAAATCTCAAGCTGGAAATGGCACAAACTACATCATAATCAAGTTAAATCTCACAATTGCCTTGGGCTCCTCCTCTTTAAAAGTGCTCTGTGCACACATAAGAAAGGGATTTGGCTTAAGGCCCAGAAGCTAACAAGTCAAAAAAAGACAACCTCTAAGCCAACTGTTTGCTAACATGGGCAGCGTTGTACACAAAGATCGTCAATATGATGCTGAGTAGAGAGCAATGCTCCTGGCATTACTGTCTTCAATGTGGGTAAGATGCTGTCCAGCACGTTCCATTACCATTAGTATCTAGAGGAACCATGGCCAGCTAATAGCCTTCCAGTTGTAAACTCACTCAGAAGGGATTATATGCTCCTACTAACACAGTACTGTTGGAGTGAGCTTTGCTTGATTACATACTTGTCCTCAAGCCTTCAATTCAAGGCATTACAGCACACCTCATAAACCCATCCACCAGGAAATCTGCTTTTTTCCCTTATACTAATCCTAGAAAACTACTGAAGAAAAATTTCATTTGCTCACTGAGTGTTCACTTTCTTGCTTCATTTCAAGAAATGATGATGTTTCTGGAAACACAAAAGGATGAAGGCACAGGGGAAAAAAATGTCACCTGTTGAACCCAGAAAAATAAAGTTCTTATATAAATATAAAGGTGTTTTGCACACAAATTGATTACTAGTCATTTGTAATAAATGCTAGAAGTATAGATGGCAATAATCTGAAGGAAGTGGAGTTACTAAATGGCTTCAGATTGAGTTGCTAATCAATAATGAAGAGGGACTTACAAACCTACTGGAGTACACACCTAGAGAGAAAGATAGAATTTTTCAGTAGATTTTTGGCAATTACCTTCCCATTAAGGAACCCTTGATTAAGCAGCCTGCTTACCTAATTATAGATCCTCTTACAGCCTGTATTTGGCCCCCTGAAGCTATTTAAGAAAGAACAGAAAAAAAATGACTTCAGGAGATAGGATCAAGATGGCCAACTAGAGGTAGGTGGTATGCGACTCCTCCAGAAAGAGGAACCAGAATAGTAAGCAGATACTCACATTTTGAACAGATTGCCTAGGAGAGAAAGCTAGAATTCACCAGAGAAGTTATGGGAAGCACTAAAAGTAAGTAAGGAGAGGATTCCAAGCAGCTTGCTCAGCCAGGGAATGGCTGAGAGCTGGGAGAAGCTCCTGAAAGTGGAGAAACTTTAAGAGAGAAATCCTCAGGGCTTCAAACTCCAAAATGGGCTTTTGTAGGAGAACACCCTGTCCCACACATGTCTCAAGCCTAGCAGAGGGAGCTGCCTAGAGATTTCACAGAGATATTGATCCAAAAAGGGAACCCACATCAAATCCCACAGGCATCCAAGCCTAGAGCAGCTTCAGCTGGACACCATTCTGAGAGGCTAGATACTGGGGATCTACAGACATGACTGCTGCTACTGCACTGTTCTGATGGGGGAGACGAGGGAAAAGGTGCTCTCATGCACCTCGGGGAAGTTCCCCGCTGCCCTGCTGTGGGCTGCTGTTGAAACTGAGACATGAGCAAAATGTACTCCCCGAAGCTTCTTGCCCACACTGCTTGCCCGGAAAGGGCCCTAGCCTGGTCACAGGCCCAAGGCACCATTTTGAGAACTTAATGCTGGACTGTGCCCTGCCCTCAAGCTGAGTTCAGGGAGAAAATATTTGCAGACTATAAATCTGACAGGATACTAATACCCAGAATTTATTTAATATAAGGAACTCAAACAACTAAGCAAAAAAATCTGAAAATAAATCCACTTAAAAGTGACCTAAGCAAAACTCAAATAAAAAATACAATAGCTTTTACTATAGCTCAGAAGAAAATTAAATATCTAGGAATATATTTAATGAAAGATACGAAAGACTTATACATGGAGAACTATGAAACACTAAAAAGAGAAACTGTAGAAGATGTAACAGATGGAAAAATCTACCTTGTTCATGGATTGGTAGAATCAGTATTCTTAAAATGTCAATATTACCTAACGTGATCTACAGAATTAATGCAATCCCCAACAAAGTACCACCATCATTCTTTACAGATATAGAAAAAATAATTCTTCACTTTGTATGGAACCAGAAAAAACCTCGTATAGGAAAAGCAATCTTAAGTAAAAAGAACAAATTGGGAGGCATCAGTCTTCCTGACTTCAAGCTGTACTATAAAGCAATAATAATTAAATCAACCTAGTAATAGCACAACAACAGAAGCATTGATATTTGGAAGAGGACTGAGGTTCCAGAGATGAAACCATCTGCATATGGTAACCTAATATTTGATAAAGCAGACA
>VBSM01003018.1:12432294-12457633 GCA_008086735.1 Cheirogaleus medius
AAGTTAATCACAGAGATAGAGCAGAAAAATAAGAGGCATGAGCAAAGCTTACAAAATTTGTGGGATTATATGAAGAAATATAACCTGCGGCTCTTCTGGATTCTAGAGAAGGAGGAAGAAAAAACACAAGGGTTGGATAAGCTATTTGAAGATATAATTGAGGAAAATTTCCCAGGTCTGGCCAATAACTTAGACATACAAATCCAAGAGGCAAAAAGGACCCCTGGGAGACACAATGCAAATAGGAAAACATGACGACACATAGTCATCAAACTGACCAGAATATCAACAAAAGAGACCCTCCTACAAGCTGTAAGGTGAAAGAAACAAATTACATACAAAGGAAAACCGAATCGAATAACGCCAGACTTATCAACAGAAACATTACAAGCAAGGAGAGACTGGGGCCCATTCTCACTCTTTTGAAACAGAATAATGCCCAGCCTAGAATCTTGTACTCTGTAAAACTAAGCTTTATATATGAAGGAAAAATTAAGACATTCTCAAATAAGCAAAGACTGAGGAAATTCACCAAGGCAAGACCAGCCCTACAAGAAGTACTCAAAACAGTGTTACACACGGATCAGAATAATAAATACTCATGAATGTAAAAACACCCAAAACCTAAAGATTAAAGGCCAGATATCACAATGGATCAAGAGAGAAAACAAAGCAACAATGTCCAACCTAACAGAATGAACAGTAATCTGCCCAACCTATCAGTTCTCTCAATAAATGTGAATGGCTTAAACTCCCCACTCAAGAGACATAGGCTGGCTGAATGGGAAAAAAGTACAAGCCAAGTATCTGCTGTCTTCAGGAAACACACCTGGCCTGCAAGGATGCATATAGACTAAAAGTAAAGGGGTGGAGATCAGTATTTCAAGTGAGCAGAAGCCAAAAGAAGGCTGGCGTGGCAGTTCTGATCTCAGATAATTTAGTTTTAAACCAACAAAAGTAGTGAAAGACAAAGATGGTCATTATATACTGTTGAAGGGTACAGTTCAAAAAGAAGACATAACAATTTTAAATATATATGCACCCAACTTAGGTGCACCCAGATTCGTAAAGCAAACCTTACTGGATCTAAGCAAATTGATTAACAGTACCCCCATAATAACTGGAGATTTAAACACCCCACTGACTGCACAGGACAGATCCTCCAAACAGAAAATTAATAAAGAAATAATGGACTTAATCAAAACTCTAGAACAATTGGGCCTGACTGACATTTAAAGGACCTTCTACCCAAAATCCACTGAATATATGTTCTTCGCATTAGCTCACAGGACATTCTCTAAGATCGACCATATCCTAGGAAACAAAGCAAGTCTCAAAAAAATTTTAAAAAATAGAAATCATACCATGTATCTTCTCAGATCACAGTGGAATAAAAGTAGAAATCAACCCTAACAGAAACTCATATTTCTACATAAAAATGTAGAAATTAAACAACTTTCTACTAAATCATTATTTCATAAATGAAGAAATCAAGATGGAAATCAAAAAATTCTTTGAACTTAATGACAATGTAGAGACAAGTTATCAAATCCTCTGGGACAGAGCTAAAGCAGTACTGAGAGGAAAGTTTATTTCCATAAATGCCTATAACCAAAAGTCAAAAAGATCACAAATAGACAATCTAATGAATCGACTCAAAGAATAGGAAAAAGAAGAACAGACCAGCCCCAAACCCAGCAGAAGAAGTGAAATTAAGATAAAATCAGAACTAAATGAAATTGACAACAGGGAAGCTATACAGAAGATTAATATAAAAAAAGTTGGTTCTTCAAAAAAATAAACAAAATCGACATGCCTTTGGCTAGACTAACGAAAAGCAGGAAAGAGAAATCTCTAATAAGCTCCATCAGGAACAAAAAAAGAGATATCACAACCGATCCCAAGGAGATACAAGATATAATTTACAAATACTACAAAAACCTTTATGCACACAAACTGGAAAATGAGGAGGAAATAGCCAAATTTCTAGAAACACACAGCCTCCCTAGCCTCAACCAGGAAGAAATAGAATTCCTGAACAGACCAATATCAAGAGCCAAAATAGAAACAACAATTTAAAATCTTCCTAAAAAGAAAAGTCCCAGACCAGATGGTTTCATACCCTAATTTTACCACACTTACAAAGAATAACTGATGCCTATCTTGTAGAAATTATTCCACAACATCGAGAAGAATGGAATCCTCCCCAACACATTTTATGAAGCGAACATAATCCTGATACCAAAACCGGGAAAGGATGCAACAAATAAAGAAAACTACAGCCCAATATCCGTTATGAATATAGATGCAAAAACTTCAAACAAAATCCTAGCTAACTGAATCCACATGCTTATCAAGAAAATAATCCATCACGACCAAGTGGGCTTCATTCCAGGGATGCAGGTATGGTTCAACATAAGTAAATCTATAAATAAAATTCACCACATAAACAGAAGCAAAAACAAAGACCATATGATTCTTTCAATAGATGCAGAAAAAGCTTTTGACAAAATTCAACACCCTTTCATGATAAGAACACTTAATAAAATAGGCATAGAAGAGACATACCTAAAAATGATACAAGCCATATACAAGAGACACGTAGCCAACATCATACTGAATAGGAAAAGTTGAAAGCATTCTCACTTAGAACTGGAACAAGGCAAGGTTGCCCACTATCTCCACTTCTATTCAACATAGTTCTGGAAGTCCTGGCTATAGCAATCAGACATGAAAGTGGAATTAAAGGTATCCAAATTGGGGCAGAAGGGATCAAACTTTCACTGTTTGCTGATGATATGATATTATACTTACAAAATCCCAAGGATACAACCAAGAGACTCCTGGAATTGATAAATGAATTTAGTAAAGTCTCAGGATACAAAATCAATACACAGAAATCAGAGGAATTCATATACACCAACAACAATAAAATTGAGAACCAAATCAAAGACTCAATACCATTCACAATAGCAACAAAGAAAATAAAATACCTAGAAATATACTTAACTAAGGAGGTAAAAGACCTGTACAGGAAGAACTATGAAATGCTGATGAAGGAAATAGCAGAGGATGTAAACAGATGGAAATCATTACCATGCTCGTGAGTCAGCAGACTCAACATTGTTAAAATGTATATACTACCCAAACTGATCTGCAGATTCAGTGCAATACCTATTAAAATCGCAACATCATTCTTCACAGATATAGAAAAAATAATTTTATGCTTTTTTTGGAACCAGAGAAGACCCTGTATATCAAAAGCAATTCTAGGCAATAAAAAAAAAATGAGAGGTATTAATATGCCAGATATCAAACTATACTACAAAGCTGTAGTAATTAAATAAATTTGGTATTGGCACAAAAATAGGAATATTGATCGCTGGACCAGGACTGAGAACTCTGATATAAAACCATCCTCATATAGCCATCTAATCTTTGACAAAGCAGACAAAAACATACACTGGGGAAAAGAATCCTTATTCATTAAATGGTGCTGGGAAAACTGGATAGCAACTTGTAGAAGGCTGAAACAGGATTCACACCTTTTACCTCTCACAAAAATCAACTCATGCTGGGTAACAGACTTAAACCTAAGGTATGAAACTATTAGAATTCTAGAGGAAAATGTTGGAAACACTCCCCTAGACATCAGCCTAGGCAAAGAATTTATGAAGAAGACCCCAAAGGCAATCACAGCAGCTACAAAAATAAATAAATGGGAACTGATCAAACTAAAAAGCTTCTGCACAGCCAAAGAAACAGTCATGAAAGCAAATAGACAATCTACAGAATGTGAGAAAATTTTTGCATCCTACACATCTTATAAAGGGCTGATAACTAGAATCTACTTAGAACTCATGAAAATCAGCAAGAAAAAAATCAAACAACCCTATCAAAAAGTAGGCAAAGGACATGAACCAAAACTTATCTAAAGAAGACAGAATAATGGCTAACAAACATATGAAAAAATGCTCAACATCTCTAATCATCAGGGAAATGCAAATCAAAACTGCAATGAGATATGACTTATCTCCAGTAAGAATGGCCTTTATCATAAAGTCCCAAAACAATAAATGTTGGCATGGATGTGGAAAGATAGGAACACTCCTACACTGCTGGTGGGACTGCAAGCTAGTTCAGCCTCTATGGAAAGCAATATGGAGATACCTTAAAGTGATACAAGTAGATCTACCATTTGATCCAGTAATCCCATTACTGAGCATCTACCCAAAAGGTCAAATGACACTCTACAAAAAAGACAACTGCACTCGAATGTTTATAGCAGCACAATTCACAATTGCAAAGCTGTGGAAACAACCCAATTGCCCATCAATTCATGAGTGGATTAATAAAATGTGGTATATGTATACCATGGAGTACTGTTCAGCTATAAGAAACAATGGTGATATAGCACATCTTGTATTTTCATGGATAGAGTTGGAACCCATACTACTAAGTGAAGTATCCCAAGAATGGAAAAACAAGCAACACATATCCTCACCAGCAAATTGGTATTAACTGATAAACACCTAAGTGGACACATAGGAATTACATTAATTGGGTATTTGGCAGGTGGGAGCAGGGAGGAGGGGTGGGTATATACATACATAATGAGTGAGATGTGCACCGTCTGGTGGATGGTCACACTTGAAGATCAGACTTGTGGGGGAGGGGGGAAGGGCATTATTTGAAACCTTACCTTAAAATTTGTACCCTCATAATATGCTGAAATAAAAAATAAATAAATAAATAATTAGTATTAGATTATTTAAAAAATCTGATAAGAATCACTGCCCTCATGCAGCCAAAGTGTAGTGGAAGAAATGAATTCAAACTGCTCAAAAAGCAAAAGGTTAAGAAACAGCACACAATTGGCCATGCTTAGGTCATGTATCTGCCTCCAGTTTTTCCAGCGCAGTGAGGGGGAGGATCTGGCAGAATCTCCATAGATCCTGTCCTGCATTGAAAGTGGGAAGACAGGCATTCATATTTACTGTCCAACCAAGACTGAACACAGTGAAAGAAGAGTCCCCAAAAAGAAATCAAAGAGCTATGAGCAAAAGAAATGGATGAGCGGCAGAAAAAATAAATCCATTCCAGTTTATAAAGCATGAGACAATGGGGACAACTTCACCTGGGCCTTATTGATGTGTCAGGATCTTTAGTAAAAATATAGAAAAAACTAAATTATATCTAAAATGCAAAATAAAATGATGTTTTAGACTGCTTGAGCTTGATCAGCTCCATGATTTACAAGGTTAGCAGTAAGTCCTTGGGCAAATTACTTAACTTCTCTATGCCTCAGTGTTCCCTTCTGTACAAAGGAGGATATTATTAGTGTCCACCTAATAGTAATGTCATGAGGAGTAGTGACTTAATATTTGTAAAGTTCTTAGAACACTTCTTGAAATATAGTAAGCATTACATACATGCCTGTTCAGTAAATAAAATAGAACATTTAATTGATGGAAAGACAGTCATATTATATTATGTGAAAAGCAGGTTGCACACTAAGTGCACAATATAATTTCAGTTTTTACTTTAAAATGTTGCACTTATGATAGAAGGATATATGTGTAAGAAATACGAATGTCAAACAGTTCACAGCATTTATCTTTACTGGGGTTAGGGGATATGGATAATTTTGATTTTTTCCTTTTTTCCCCTTTTCTGTATTTTCTTTTTCTTCTTTTTCAACAGGTTTTTAATAATATTTAGCATTTTATGTACCAGAAATGACATTTTATTAATATTATCTAGGTTAAAGCTAAAAAATTTGAAATGCACGACTGGTACAGGCTGATTTTTCATTATGTTTCTTTCATTAGCCTGAAACTTCCTCATAATTAAATGTATTTATTTATCTAACATAAAAACAATTAGCAAATAATACTTAGTAGATGCCTATACTCTGCCAGGGTCTGTGTTTGATACTGGTCAAACAAGACACAGCCCCACAGTCAAAAGACAATTGGGAAAAGATAATCTAATCAATGATTATATTAGAACATTGTAAGATATCAGAGTATTACAATTATAAATTGTGCTGTAGTGATAACAAAAACAACGACAATGAAGCTAATATGAGTTGAATGGTTGCTGCTAGATAGGAACTATGATAAGTGCTTTACGTGCTTTATCTACTTTAGTGTTATTGACCCCTATATAATAGGTACACATTACTGAAAAGGAAGCTGGGACCTGGAAAGGTTAAGAAACGTGTCCAGAATTACAGCTTGAAACTAGTGGAACTAGGATTTAAAGCCAGTTTGGTGGTTAGAATGTAATGATAACTGCAAAGCCACAATTCTTAACACATCAACTGCCATGTGAGTTGTATTTAACTCACACTAGTTTTGACCCCGGGGCCTCATAAAGCATATGTAACTCTAACATCTCTTCACTTTGGAAGCCACAAGAACTATTTTTTGAGTTGCATATAACTCATGCACAGAAAACAATAAAAAATATTTTTTTATTTCAGGAAATTATGGGGGTACAAACATTTTGATTACATGTTATGACTTTGCCACATCCCATCCATGCTTTGAGATGTGCCCTTTCCCCCTCTACAATGCTCACTGCATCCATTAGTAATAAAAGGTGCTGGGAAAACTGGATAGCTACATGCAGAAGATTGAAACTGGATCCCCACCTCTCACTTCTTACAAAAATAAATTCTAGATGGATAACAGACTTAAACTTAAGGCATGAAACCTTAAGAATCCTAGAAGAAAATGTAGGGAAGAGTCTTTCAGACATTGGCCTAGGTGAAGAATTTATGAAGAAGACCCCCAAAGAAATCACAGCAGCTAACAAAATAAATAAATGGGACCTGATCAAATGAAAAAGCTTCTGCACAGCCAAGAAAACTATCATTAGAGTGAATAGACAACCTACTGAATGGGAGAAAATATTTGCCCTCTACACTTCCTATAAAGGTCTGATAACAAGAATCTATCTAGAACTCAAAAGAATTAACAAGAAAAAATCAAACAACCCCATCAAGAAATGGGCAATGGAAATGAACAGAAACTTTTCCAGATAAGACAGAATAATGGCCAGAAAACATATAAAAAATGCTCACCATATCTAATAATTAGAGAAATGCAAATCAAAACCATAATGATATATCACCTATCCCCAGTGAGATTGGCCTATATCAAGAAATCCCAAAACAACAAGTGCTGGCGAGGATGTGGAGAGACAGGAACACTCTTACACTGCTAGTGGGACTGCAAATTAGTGCAACCTTTGTGGAAAAGAATTTGGAGATACCTCAAAGAGCTAAATTTAGAAATACCATTCAATCCAGAAATAGCATTATTAGGCATCTACCCAAAAGAGCATAAGACATTCTATAATAAAGACATCTGCACCCAAATGTTTATGGCAGCACAATTCACTATTGCAAGGACATGGAAACAACCCTAGTGCCCGTCAATTCATGAGTAGATTATTAAAATTTGGTATATGTTCACAATGGAATATTACTCAATTCTAAGAGATGACAGTGAGCTAGCACCACTCATATTATCCTGGATTGAGCTTAAGCCCATTATCCGAAGTGAGGTGAGAATGGAAAAATGGAAAGAATGGGCTCCACATGTACTTGCCATCAAATTGGTACTGACTGATTAACACTATGTTGCTCAAAAGGTGGTGGTGTTCACCAGGGATTCAGGACTTGGGGAGGGTAGACCCACATCTGAGGGATGTGGTGAACATTGTGGAGGGGAAGGGCATACCTCTAACCCTTACTAGGGAGAAGCAAAGATATAAAAAGCAACCAAAATGTTTGTACTCTCATATTTTCTTGAAATAAAAAAATTGCCAAGTGTGGTGGCAAGTGTCTGTAGTCCTACCTGCTCCAGAGGCTGAGACAGGAGAGTCACTTGAGCCAGGGAGTTGGAGGTTACAGTGAACTATGATTGCACCACTGCACTCCAGCACTCCAGCCTGGGTGATAGAGCAAGACTCTAGCTTTAAAAAATGAATAAATAAAAGCTCCCTAGGTGATTCTAATATGCTGCCAGGTTTGAGAACTACGGGATGAGCACCTGGGGCCAAGAATGTTATTTGGACAAGTGCCAGGAACTACCTGCATATCAACAATGCCTATTGGCCCAAATTTAATCTTATAAAATCATATTTCTTCAATAGACACTATTTCTATGCTTATTAGGATAAATGGTAGGCATCAAACAAAATATGCTTGCATCTTTCATATTGTCCTAAACAACACTGCTCAAAAGAGCTTTCTGTGATGAAGAAAATGGTCTATAAGTACACTCTCCAATATGGTAACCACTAGCTACATGTGGCTCTTGAGCACTTGAAATGTGGCTAGTGTGACTGAGACAGTGAAATTTTAATTTTATTTAGTGTTAATTAATTCCAATTTAAATAGCAACATGTGACTAGTGGCTACTATATTGGACAGCACTGCTCTATAAAAAGTCAATCAGTTTCCTGATAGGTTTCTTAATGTTCTAATGTTCTTTTTTTTTGGATATGGTCCAATTTTTTCTCAATTTGACTTTTTTCTTCCTACTAGTTGGAGTCTCCTATTTTCTAGGATGCACTTTTACTCTAAAACAGCAGTGCAGGCCAGGCACAGTGGATCACACCTGTAATCCTAGCACTTTGGGAGGCCAAAGTGGGAGGGCTGCTTGAGGCCAGGAGTTCAAGACCAGCAAGAGAAAAAGCAAGACCCCATCTCTACAAAAAATAGAAAAATTAGCCAGGTGTGGTGGCAAGTATCTGTAGTCCTAGCTACTCAGGAGGCTTAGGCAGGAGGACCACTTGAGCCCAGAAGTTTGAGCTTGCAGTAAGCTATGATGACATCGCTGCACTCCAGCCTGAGCAACAGAGTGAAACCCTGTCTCAACCAAACAAACAAACAGCAGTACAAATGCTACTCCACTCCCCCGTGCGGTCAATGGAAGGGTCTGGTAGCCTCCCTAGGCCTCTCCCTCCTGCAATGCCTGCAGTTGGCTGCAGAAAGCAGCCATCGTGTCCTCAGAGAACATTTCCTCTAAGCCCCCACCCTGCCTCCCTTTCTGGAGTATTGTGGTTCAGACCAACACTAATTTTTCAACTTCTCTCTCTGGAGTTAATTCCAAACTCCTAAAGAAGAAAGGAAAACAGGTTCTCCTGGTGGAGGGCTGCAGATGTTCTGTTATTTGTCTCCATTTAAAAAATAGCTTTTCCCCAACTCTCTACCATATCCACGAATTTCTACTATGCTGTACAGCTAATGACTACATTAAGCATTTGGAAGTTCTACATTATTGTATTGCTGATAGCTTGGTGGCAGAATACAATTATACTATAGATTGCTTAGGCCGTTGGGGTGATGGGAAGAAATAAACATTCTGGAGGGGCAGTATAGATTGAGCTTTATCACACACAACTCCCTCAACCACCAGCTCTGAATACTGAAAGCAAAAACCAAAGGTGAGATTTTAGAAATACTATACCATCTGGAGCTACACACTTTATCACGTACACATTATGGTGGAAGTTCAGCTGTCTTTGTTTTTTAATAGGTATAGACAGGATTTGTGTGGTTTTAATGATGCAAAGAGGTGGGGAAAAGATGGTTTTTTAAAAAATGTAACAGCTTAAGCAGTCAGAGGCTGTCCTAAGTTTATTTCACTGATGGGGGAAAAAATCTAAGTTATCATGAGCAATTAGAAGGAGACAAGAAATTGAGATTAGCATTAAAATCAGAGATTCTAAATTGTGAACTGCTTGACAGCAGGGCCTCTCTTCCTCAATTTTGCCATATCCTTAGAACTTGGTTCAGGGCATATAGTTTCAGGATTTTTTGTGTTTGTTTGTTTTAGAAGTTTCATTGAGATATAATTTGCACATTATGAAATTCATCCATTTAAAATGTACAATTCAATGATTTTTTGTCAATTTATACTTGTGCAACTATCACCACTGTCCAGTTTTAGAACATTTATTTTACCATAAAGAGATCCCTGTTGCCCACTCCCAGTTACTATCTATTTCCCCCAACGTCTCTCAAGACTTAAGCAACCACTAATCTACTTCCTTTCATTATTGATTTTTCTGTTCTGGATATTTAGTATAAATGGAATCATGCAATATTTAGTATTTTGTGACTGGTTTCTTTCACTTAGCATAATGATTTTAAGATTTATCCAAGTTGTAGCATGTATTGGCACTTCATTCCTCTTTATGGATGGATAATATCCCATTGTATGGATACACCACATTTTGTTTATCTTTTCATTGTTGATGGATATTTGTTTCCACTTTTTTACTGTTATGAATAATACTGCTATGATCATTTATACTGGGATTTTGACAGGGATTATGTTTCATCTATAGGTCAATTTGGGAAGAATTGTCATCCTAACAATCCATGGACATGGAATGTTTCTCTATTTATTAAATATTCTTTATTTTCTGTGAGCAATGTTTTGTATCTTCCAGTATGCAATACAAGTCTTGCATTTTTGTTAAATTTATTCTTAATTATTTTATTAATTTGATGCTGTTATGAATGAAATCATTTTCTTAATTTCACTTTGGGATTGTCCATTGCTAGTATTTAGAAATACAACTTTTATTTTTCTACTGAACTCTCATCATTTAGCCTTGCTGAACTCATTTATTAGTTCTAAAAGTGTTTTGGAGTTATAATTTTATAGGAGTTTTTGTATAGTTATATCATCTGTGAATAAACATATTTTTATTTATTCCTTTTCTATCTTGATGTCTTTTATTTCTTTTTCTTGCCTGATTAGACTGGCTAGAACCTTCAGTACGATGTTGAATAGAAGTGATAAGAACAGACATTCTTGCCTTATTCTCAATCTTTTCCTGACATTCAGGGAAAGCATTCAGTCTTCACCTTAAGTATGATGTTAGATGTAGGTTTTTCATAGAAGTTCTTTTCTATTCCTAGTTTGTCGAGAGTGTCAATCATGAATGGGTGTTGGGTTTTTTCAAATGTTTTTTTCTCCTTTTATTAAGATGATTATGTGGGTTTTGTCCTTCATTCTATTAATATGATTTATTACATCAATTAATTTTCATGTATTTAACCAACCTTGCATTCCTGTGATAAATCCCACTTGTTTGTGGTGTTAAGATTCTTTTTATACATTGTTGGATTAATTTTCCAACATCATGTTGAAGATTTTACATCATATTTATGAGGGCTATTGGTCTGTAGTTTTATTTTTTCCTTATAATTTCTTTGTTGGATTTGGTATAAGGATAAAGCTGGACGTATAGAATGAGTTGGGAAGTCTTCTCAACTGTTCTATTTTTTTTAGAATTGTTACTAACTCATCCTTAAATGTTAGGTTGAATTCACTAGTGAGGCTATCTGGGACTGGAATTTCTTTGTGGAATGTTTAGAAATTACTAATTTGATCTTTTTATAGGCCTATTCACCTTTTTATTTACTCTTAAGTCAGTTTTAATAATATGTGTCTTTCTTGGAACTTTTTAATTTCATCTAAATTATCTAATTTGTTGGCATAATTGTCCACAATGTGGATTTTAATCCTTTTTTGTTTTTGTAAGGTCAATATTGATGTCCCATATTGCATTCTTCAGTCTTTTGAGTCTTTTCTCTTTTTTATTTTGTCAGTGTATCTAAAGGTTTTTCAATATTGTTGATCTTTTCAAAAAAACAACTTTGATTTTGTTGATTTTCTTTATTGTTTGTCCATACTTTTATTATTTTCCACTCTAGTCTTTATTATTTTTTCCTTTTTCTGGCTTTGGAATTAGTTTACTCTTTTTTTCAGTTTTTTTAAGGTGAAAAGTAGGTTATTGATTTGAGATCTTTCTTTGTTTTTTACATAGGCTTTTAAAGCTATAAATTTCCCTCTAAGCACTGCTTTAGCTGCTTCTCATACATTTTGATATGTTGTATCTCCTTTTCATCAATCTCAAATTGTTTTACAGTTTCCCTTGTGAATTCTTCTTTGAGCCATGAGTTATTTAGAAGTGTGTTGTTTAATATTTGTATATTTGGGGATTTCACAAATTTTCTTCTGTTAATAATTTTTAATTTAATTCCATTGTTTTCAGAGAATAATTTTGTATGATTTTGATCATTTTAAACTTATTGGGGTTTGTTTTATCAACCATATGGCCTATCCTGGAGAACATTCCATGTGTGCTTGTGAGGAATGTATATCTTGCTGGTGTTGGGTAGAGTGTGTTCTACAGATATTTGTCAGTTCTAGTTGGTTTATAGTGTTGTTAAATTCTTATATCTCCTTGTTGGTTTTTCATTTAGTTGATCTTAGGGTTTCAGGCTTAACTAATGACTATGAGTGACCTCTCTGTGCTGTCATTTATACTTTCTCCAAAATTCATCACAACGAGCCTCTAAAGTGGGTGGTATTATGACTATTTTTACAATACGGAAATTAAGGCTAAGAGATTAAAATGGCTTTTCAAGGATAGTCACAATAAGTGGCAGAGATAAGATTCAATCTGACATCTTCTGACTTGAAGTTCGTTGTTCATTCTACTGGATCATGTTGCCCATCATGTACTCCTTCATGTTTGTGAACTGAGTGGTCACCAGTTTTGAATTTCTCCTGACATGCTGGGAATCCTACCTGAGTCTGAAGGGCTGAAATATCCTGTGTATACAGAGACAATCTTAAGAAAGGGCTGGAGGAGCACCTATGAGGATCTTCTCTTGAAGAGAATGAAAGGTAAAACTAAGTAGAGATTCCCACCTTTTAAAAATCCCAGTCTGTTTTCCTGATTATTGACAGTGACTACCATTTAAAAAGAAGTCTAAACAATCCATTTGCACTTATTCCAGATTCCAGATGAATTTAACAAACTGGTCTGGATCTAGAAAGGCCCTAAGGTAGAGGAGTACATGGTGGCAGTGAAAGGTGAACCTTCCCAGGCTGACTGCTAGCATATGCAGGATGTGATGATGAACTTTATGTGTCAACTTGGCTAGGCTATGATTCTCAGTTGTTTGGTCAAACACCAATATAGATGTTGCTGTGAAGGGACGTTTTTGGATTTAACATTTAAATCAATAGACTTTGAGTAAAGCAGATCACCCTCCATAATGTGGGTGGGCATTATCCAATCAGTTGAAAGCCTTAAGAGTAAAAGACTGAGCTCCCTTGATGAAGAGGGAATCACCTCCAAACTGCCTTCAAATTCAAGCTGCAACATCAACTCTTTCCTGCCAGCCTACCAGCCCACTCTTGCCAGACTTGCCATCCCCACAATTGTGTGAGCCAATTCCTTAAACTAAATTTCAATCATTCCCTCTCTCTATCTCTCATCTTGAATAATGCACAGGGCCCCAGAGTATAAATGCAGGCCCACATACCATATCTAGATATTTAAAATTTGTATTAAACATTTTAAATCTGTAAATTAAGCTAACAAACTATTCTATCTTTCTACCTCAACAAATACAGCTGGATAACACTTGGAAATTGAGGTTAAAATATAAAATCTTTGGACTCCTTAGATTTTTACACCTAAATGTAGTGACATGGAGAGGACCAGCTCCCAGAAACCAGCCCACCTATTCGTCTTCTACTCCTACTCTGGGCTCACCACTCACTGTGAGGGGCCTTACACATGCTTGTGTGTATCCCCCTAGTTCATGTTTCTAAGTTCCATCCACATTTCCTGAAAATAACAAACAGCTAACTCCCAGACACCCCTCAAGCATACAGGTGCTTACACCAACTGTGTGTATGTGTCCTTAGGAAGATAGACCCAGAAAAAGAGCCTGTGAAGGCTCTGGAAATGGACTTATGGTCATTTAGTCAGGGAATTCCAGCTTCCCCAGTATCCATTGTGAGGTCTAGAAGGGGAGCCAGGGGCTCTGTTTGGGGAAATCTCTGAGGTTCTACTGTCTCCTCTGAAAAGAAAGGCCTCCTAATGCACAGATATTAGATCAGGGGCTCTTCTTGCATGGGTCTAAGTGTGATACTGGGCCTACCAAATCTTCAGGGGGGAATGATAGTGGAGAACAAATAGCTAGTGGGCCCAGGGCCTTGCCCACAGGAGGGCTTGCTCTTTCTGTTATCCAACCCTGAAAATATAAATGGGCAGTCTGGGCAGCTTATGCCAACAGGATAACCAATTAAACCATTTTCAGTGAGACAACAAGGGAAAACGAACTCAGAGGGAATGACTCAGTCTTAGGTCGTGAAAACCTGGACTATGATTTAAATGTGTCCCCTAAATTTCTTGTGTTGAAACTTAATGCCCAAATTAACATTTATTGGAGGTGGGACCTTTGAGAGATAAAGTCATCATTCCAGCTTTGTAAGAAGAGGAATAGAGACCTGAACTGACATGCGCACTCTTGCCCTCTCACCATGTGATGCCCGCTACCATGTTATGACACAGCAAGAAGGCCCTCACCAGTTGTCAGTGCCATGCTCTTGGACATCTCAGTCTCAATAACTGTAAAAACTGAATTTCTTTTCTTTATAAATTTCCCAGATTCAGGTATTCTCTCATAGCAATAGAAAACAGACTAAGACAACTGGTTACCTCCACTTTCCTGTCTTCTCTTCTCCAGTCAGATTGCAACCTACATTCCAACAATCACATCCATAATTAACAGGACTGTCTACAGGTCTCCAAAGCCCTGTGGCTGGGACAGAAGGGAACCCTTTCTGAATCAAAGACTTCCTGGCTCATGGCTCTCCTCGTTGGTTGTATCCAAAGGCAATTCCCATTTAAATGGTTGGTGAACACCAAGACCACTGCTTAGTAGCTGTTTCCATAGTGGTGTAGATAGCCTGAAGTCCCTCCCAAGATAGCCTCAGCATATCCCCACTTTCACAGTGAGCTTCCAGATTTGAGAAGAGCCAGCAACTCTGTTTATTTATGCATGAGCAGGCTGCTGCTAGAGAGGTAGTACAACGCATGAAGGCACTCAGCTTTAGACTGTCCGTGAATGAATGTGCTTATTTGTTGTAATTTCCTTGGTGCAGGTGGGACATATGATATTCATTCACTCAGCACTAAGGGCTGGCCCAGGGCTCAAGGCCAACTCAGCAGCAGCAATCTGTCATCTGTCACACATCTTCTTGTGTTGCCTTTCTCAAGTTGGCTGGAGCCTCTGAGCCATGCACTAGTAATTATTTCAAAGATTACCATAGACACTAGAACTCTGTTGTGGTGGAAGCTTACAGAAAACAGATGCCTCTAGATGAGGGTTGGCAACCAAGTTCTTTTGGGCATGCTAATACTAAGCAGCACAGTATGGATAGGCACAAACTGGAAAGATATTGAAGAGGGAGAGGAAATGGAGTTGACCCATGAACAATGATGTGTACAGGTGCTTTCAGGAGCAAAGACATATATAGCTTCTGGGGCCTCAATTAGCTCCCTATTATATGCATTTATATTATGGAGAAAGATAAGGTTGAACCCACAAGTGTGAAAATAAAGAGGGAAAGAATGTGTTGGGCCACAACCTCCCAGAGAATGGCTGCTTAGGTCCCATTCACAGCAGAGATTTCTACCTTTTATAGGCTGCTGTAGTTCTAGTGCTATTACTCAATAGCATGATTATGATCAAGCTCTGAACTTCCTAAATTTTTCTTTCTTCAGGGATCTGTTCACTGCCTAACTTCCTTTTCATTGCTCTGTGTCAAAAAAATGTGATAGCATACCATGTAGAAATGAGGTCATTTGTAGTAAATTTTGGATTTTTAAACTATTATTTATTTAGCAAACACCTCCTGAGATTCTACCATGTGTTAAACCCTATGTTAGATGTTGGGACCATTCTGTTGAATAGTATAGGCATGGTCCCTGATCTCATAGGGTTTACATTCTACTAGGAGAGAGGGGGAAAACAGAAATAAACACATAAACATAACATACATATTATAAAATAATGATAATGACTATGAAGACAAAGTGGGAAAATGGCAAGCAACAGGGGTGAGGGTGATCCAAGAAGGCATCTCTTAAGAAATAACCTTTGATTTTATGACAGCTTTATTGAAACATAATTCACAAGTCATAACATACCATACAATTCACCCATTTAAAATGAAGAATTCAATGGTTTTAGTATATTCACAGATATGTGCAACCATACTCCATTCGATTTTAGAACATTTTAATCACCTCAAAAAAAAATCCTGTACCCTTTAGCTATCACCCCTCCACTCTCTTCTATCCCCCCTCCCTTATTCTAAGCAATCACTAATCTACTTTCTGCCTCTGTAGTCTTCCCTTTCATGAACATTAAATATAAATAGAATCATATATTATGTGGTCATTTTTGACTGGCTTCTTACACTTAAAATAACATTTTCAAGGATCATCCATGTTGTAGCATGTATCAGTACACCATTGCTATTTATGGCTGAATAATATTCCATTGTATGTGTATCCCACATTTTGTTTATCCATTCTTCAGTCGATAGATATTTAGATATTTGGGTTGTTTCCACCTTTTGTTTGTTATAAATAATGCTGCTATGGATATTTGTATACAAGTCTTTGTGTGGGCATATTTTCAATTCTCTTGAGGAGACACCTAAGACTGGATTTTCTAGGTCATATGGCCACTCTATGTTTAACAATTTGAAGAACTGTCAAACTGATTTTCACAATGGCTGCACCAATTTACATTCCTAACAATAATGCATGAGGATTCCAGTTTCTCTATATCCTCACCAACAGTTGTGCTATGGACTGAATGTTTATCCCTCAAAAATGTGTATGTTGAAACCTAGTTACCAATGTGATAATATTAGAAGGTGGGGTCCTTGGGAAGTGCTTAGGTCATGAGAGCTCTGCCCTCATGAATGATATTTTAATATTAGTGTCTTTATAGAATAACTCCAATCTAGCTAGCCCTTTCCATTATGTGAGGACATAGCAAGAAGGTAACATCTGGGTACCAGAGGGCAGGTCTTCACAATTCACTAAATCTGCCAGAGCCTTGGTCTTGGACTTCCCAAACTCCAGAACTGTGAGCAATACATTTCTATTGTTTATAAATTATCTAGTATAAAGTATTTTGTTATAGCAGCCCAAACAGACTAAGAAAACTTATTTTCCTTTTTGTTTGTAATTTAGAGTCATCCTAATGGTTGGGAAGTGGTATTTAATTATGGTTTTGTTTGCATTCCACCAATGGATAATTATATTAAGTATCCTTTCATGTGGTTATTGGCCTTAATATGTCTTTTTGGAGAAATTTCTGTTCAAATCCTTTGCCCATTTTTAATTGGCTTATTTAACTTTTTATTGTTTAGTTGAAATATTTATTTATATATTCTGGGTGTTGTGCCATTATCAGACATATGACTGGCAAATATTTTCTTCAAAGATTTTAATTATGATGTGTAAAATATTTTGATCATGATGAATTCCAATTTATCTATTTTTTTAAGTTGCTTATGTTTATGGTGTTATATATAAAAAATTTCCTAGTTAAAGGTCACTAAGATTTACACTTTTGTTTTCTTCTAAGAGTTATGTAGTTTTAGTTCTTATATTTATGTCTTTGTTCTATTTTGAGTTAATTTTTGTATATGGTGTGAAGGAGAAGACAAAATTCCTTTTTTGTATGTGGATATCCTGTTGTCTCAGAAACCTTCATTGTAAACAACTAATAATCAATTGACCATAGATATATTGGTTCATTTTTGACCTCTCAGTTCTATTCAGTTGAGCTATATGGAGATTTGTAGTAAGTCTTTTTTTTTTTTTTTTTTTAGAGACGGGGTCTCGCTCTTGGTCAGGCTGGTTTCGAACTCCTGACCTTGAGCTATCCACCCGCCTCGGCCTCCCAGAGTGCTAGGATTACAGGCGTGAGCCACCGCGCCCGGCCTTGTAGTAAGTCTTAAAGAATGTATGTCCTCAAATTTTGTTTTACTCTGTCAAAATTGCTTAAATTATTCTTGGTCCCTTGCATTTCCATGTAAATTTTAGGATCAGCCTGTCCACTTGTGGACATATCTTTTCCATTCTTTTACTTTAATTCAATAATGTCTTTGAATCTAAAGTGTGTCTTTTGTAGACAACTTATAGTTTGATAATGTTTTTAATCAATTCTATTCCTACCTTTTAATTACAATGTTTAATCTGTTTACATTTAATATAATTACTAATAAGGTAGGATTTGTGTCTGCCATTCTTCTATTTTTTCTATATGTCATATATTTTTATTTTTTTAATTCTTCCATTATTGCTTTGTGTTATGTTAAATATTCATTTCATCGTGTACAATTTTTATTTACTGTCATTCATTTTACTGTGTTTTTGAGTTATTTTCTTAGTAGTTTCCCTGAGAACTAACATTAACATTTTAATTTATAAGATTCTAGTTCAGATTAATACCAACTTAATTTCAATAGTATGCAAAGACTTTACTCCTTTATGGATCTTTTCCCTCCTATACTATTATAGTAAAAAATTACATCTTTATGCATTGTGTGCCCCCAAATTAGATTATAATTATCACATTATGCAGGAGTCTTTTAAATTATATAGCATATAAAAGTGGTTATAAACAAAAATGCATTTGTACTGTATTTTATATTTACCTATGTAGTTATCTTTAGCAATGTTCTTTATTTCTTCATATGGATCCACATTACAATCTGGTTTCTTTTATTTTCTGCCTGAAGGATTTCCATTAATATTTTTGTAAAGAAGGTGTGCTAGTTACAAATCATTTTTTGTTTATCTTGGGATATCTTCATTCCTACTTTGTTTTTGAAGGATAGTTTTGCTGTGTACAGAATTCTTGGCTGGCAGTAGTTTTATTCCAGAACTTTAAAAATGTCACTGCACTGTCTTCTGACCTTTATGGTTTCTGATGCACACTCAGCAACTGATCTTATTGAGGATCCCTTGTAAGTGATGAGTCACTTCTCTGCTGCTGTTTTCAAGATTCTCTCTTTGTCTTTGTATTTGGACAATTTTATTATGCTGTGTCTAGTTGTATATCTCTTTGAGTTTATCATATTTGGAGTTCATTGAGCTTCTTGGATGTGCAGATTAATGATTTTCATCAAATCAGGGGAGTTTTCATCCATTATATCTTCAAATATTACATCAACCCATTTCTCTCTCTACTCTCCTTCTGGGATTTCCATTATGCATAGATTGGTACACTTGATATTATCTCAAAAGTCACTAAAGTTCTGTTCTTTGTTCTTCATCTCTTTTTTCTTTCTGTTTCTCAGACTGGATAATCTCAATTGAACTAATTTCAAGTTACTTTATTCTTTTGCCCATTCATACCTTCTGTTGAGCCCTTTTTGTGATTTTTTTTATTTTAATTATTATTTCAGTTCAACTATTTAACTCCAAAATTTCTATTTGGTTCCTTTGAATAATTTCTACCTCTTTATTGATATTCTCTATATGTTATGACATTGTTCTCACACTTTCTTTTAGTGATTTAGACATGGTTTCCTTTAGCCCTTTGAACATATTTAAGTAGCTGATTTGAAGTCTTTTTCCACTAAGTCCAATTTATGGGCTTCTTCAGGGACTGGTTCTATTGATTGCCTTTATTCCTGTGTATGGGGCATACTTTCTTGTTTCTTTTATGTCATATAACTTTTTTGCTGGAAACTGAATAGTTCAAATGATATAATGTGGCACTTCTAGAAATAGAGTTCCCTCCATTCCCTTGGGTTTTCTTATTGCTGCTTATTGCAGTTGTGTTTACTTGCTTAGTGACTTTTCTGAACTAACCCTGCAAAGTTATTATTCTTTGTTGTGTGAAGTCACCTAAGTATCTCTTCTTTTATCTTAATTGCCAGCCAATGATTGGACAGATTTCCTTAACCCTAGCAGGATACTGCTCCATCACAAATTTCTGTAACAAGTAAGTGGTTTATTCTGGATTGGGTGTGTGGCATTTAAACACCATTATTTTAGTCCTTGGGAATGCTGTCAATAAATTTTATTAGGGTGAATTTGGGGTCCTTTCTGGGTGCATTTAATTGCTTGTTGCATAGTGAGAAGGAAAGTAAGCACCACTATGAAATAGGTGTCCTAGAAGTGATTTCTTTGTCCACCTTTTATAAGTGCAGTGATAATGTCACCCAACACACATCACACCTCTCCCCATTGGTGTTCTGGCAATATAAACTCTAATGTCACCCCACACATACACATACACACACACACACACACACACACAGAAACACCAAGCCCTTTTTTCTTATTGCCTGTGGGTTATAATATTAACACATTGCGTACCACTCACGAGTTTTCTCATGTTTCACGTGCCATCTGTTAAGGACTGCTCATGAATTTTCTCATTTTTCACACGCCATCTGTTATGGACCTTAGATGTCAACACACTGTTTTGTCTACATCGAGTGAAGTGATCTCATTGGTGGAAACCGTGCAGGTCAATCTACGAAAAACTATAAACCCATAAAGCATTGCAGTTACATTGTATTTTGGTCATTCAAATAGTGTTCGTCTTCAAGTTCCTGGAGCTTTTAGAAATGCTCTTTCTCAGAAAAAGGAAGGAAACCAATGAAACTGATACACTTCTGGAAGTATTTAAAGATAATTTATTCAGATATTCCTAGTGAGATTGAAGATGCGGATGACTGTTTTGATGATTCTGGAGATGATTCTACTGATTCTACTGACAGTGAAATTATTAGACATGTCAGGAAGCACAAGGTGGTGTTGCTTTCAAGTGATTTCAACACTGATGAAGCTACTGATAATTGTTGGTCTGAAATTGACACACCACCATGCTTACAAATGTTTGAAGGTCATGCTGGGGTCACTACATTTCTGTCTCAGTGTGACCCCCTCTGTCACCAATCTCTTTTTTGGTGATGAATTGTTTGAGATGTTGTGCAAAGAGCTGTCCAACTATCACGATCAAACCGCAATGAAATGCAAAACACCATCTAGAACATTAAAGTGGTCTCCAGTTACACAGAAGGACATCAAGAAATTCCTTGGCCTAATTATTCTGATGGGTCAAACAAGAAAAGATAGCTTGAAAGACTATTGGTCAACATATCTTTGATATGAACCCCTATATTTCCACAGACAATGAGTCGCCATAGATTTGAGCAAATATAGACATTCTGACATTTCAATGATAACGCCAAAATGGACAGTCGCTCGGGGAGACTTCTCAAGATCCAACCTGTGCTGGATTATTTCCTGCATAAATTTCGAACAATATACAAACCAAAGCAACAGTTGTCTTTGGACTAGGGAATGATTCCATGGAGAGGACGTTTAAAATTTCACACGTACAACCCAGCGAAAATAACAAAATACAGTTTACTTGTTCAGATGGTGTGCGAGAGTGACACCGGCTATATCTGCAATATGGAGATACACACTGCTGAAAGAAAGAAATTACAAGAAACTGTTCTTTCAGTCCTTGGACCCTATCTTGGCATATGGCACCATATTTACCAGGATAATTATTAAAATGCTACATCTACTGCTGAATTGCTGCTACAGAACAAAACTAGAGTCTGTGGGAGTATTAGGGAGAGTAGAGGTTTACCACCAAATTTGAAAACAAAAACATCGAGAATGAAGAAAGGTGACATGATATTTTCCAGAAAAGGCAATATTCTTCTCCTAGAATGAAAAGACAAGAGGGTTGTCCAAATGATATCAACGATCCATGACACTTTTGTCTCGACAACAGGAAAAAAAAAAATAGAAAAACGGGAGAGAATATTGTAAAACCTACCTGCATCAAGGAATACAATGCCCACATGAAAGGCGTTGACCGGGTGGATCAATTCCTTTCGTGTTGTTCCATTCTAAGGAAAATGAAATGGACAAAAAAAGTAGTGCTGTTCCTTATAAACTGTGGACTTTTCAATTCATTTAGAGTGTACAACGTCCTCAATCCACAAGCAAAAATGAAGTATAAACAGTTTCTGCTATTGGTGGCGAGAGACTGGATAATGGATGACAATAATGAAGGCTCTCCAGAACCAGAGACAAATTTGTCCAGCCCTTCCCCTGGGGGTGCAAGGAGTGCACCTCGTAAAGATCCACCCAAAAAGTTTTCAGGTGATATGAAGCAGCATGAACCTACATGTATTCCAGTGAGTGGAAAGAAAAAATTTCCTACAAGAGCCTGCAGAGTTTGTGCCGCCCATGGAAAAAGGAGTGAATCTAGATACTTATGTAAATTTTGTTTGGTCCCTCTTCATAGAGGAAAATGTTTTACACAGTACCATATGTTAAAAAAGTACTAGGAACTTTAATTATTTAATTAGTTGTTTAATAGTTTTTATAAATAAAAATGTTATAATTATTGAAAAACAACACCTAAAGTGCATTATGATCTGTAGTTATGATGATTTAAATAACGTGCAGTTTGCCCAAAAACATGCGGTCCCTGGCATATGTCTTAGAGATTTCTATGCGGTACGCAATGTGTTAAAAATAAAAATTTGTCCTCAAGGTTCATCCTCACCCAGTCCTTATCCCCAATATCTGTAACTGTGTGACCCCCAACTCTCCATAACCTCACCTTTCTCCCATCTCACACACTTGCCTCTTCCCTTCCTTCCCTCTTTTCCCATAATCAGAGAACTTGCAGAGATACATACACATACTCTGGAATAAGGGTTTTTCAAAACCTGTTGGTTTTATTTCAATCACCACCAGCTCTGTTTCATGATGATGCTGTATCTTGTAGGAGTGTCATTTTGTAGAGTCTCTCAGGCCTGGCCTAAGTATTTTGGCTTAGGTTCCTATTCAATTGTTGCTAATGGCCGAAACTTCTTGGATTTTTTCACTCTCTTCACCTTTCTTGGAATTGCTGTACTAGTACGAGAGGATTTTTTTCTTGAACTCCCATGAAGCAGTCTTTTTATTCTCCTATGTATCTTCTTCACCTGGAAAGGAATCAAGGTGATTCCAGAAGGACACTAGGCTGAAAGAAGGAGATAGGTACTAAATGGGAAGGAAAGCTTTATGAGAAGGGGTTTGGGTTAATGAGGGTGTTTGTGTCAGGCAAGAAAAGGGTGGAAGACTTAGAGGAGGGTGAATCAATGGGAAAGAAGAGGAAAAGCTTGCGTGAGGTGGTCTCACCTTGTTGCCACTTCTGGACCTGGGTTGACAGGGGTTCTTCCTCTTCTTCTTCCCTTTTGTGCTTGGGGTTAATTGTTTTGTGCTTACGGTTGGCTGCTCCATAACTCTGTTAGGTTCCTCTGGTTTCCTGGTAACTTTAGCCATGGTGAAACTTCCCAGTGGTTTTCTCCAGGGCTCCTAACCACTGTATAAAATACCCATCACCAGGACAATGAGGAGCCACACCCTTCAGCATTGTTTGCTCAGCAAGGCACTTCCCCAGCCAGTAGGGGCTAAAGGGGCCTTAGACATCACAAAGCACTAATCCTGGCTCCTCCCTGAGGGTGGGGATGCTGGAGAGGCCAAGATGATCTGACTGGAGACACTGGGCATTTCCTCAAAATCCCCCTAAAGAGCTTTCCAAAACTGACCTGTCACCGTTTCTCATCATCCACACACATTACAGGGAGTGTTTTCTCCAAGTTTTCCCCCATTTTCATTCTATTTTTCTCCCATCCTTCACCATTACTAAATATTTTGGATATCTTACCTAAAACCTCTCCAAGAAAATGTGATTATATTTAAGTTTCTGTGGCTATATGAATCTCCTCACTCCTCTTCAACAGATTTCTCTTATGAACCTTGAAGATTCTTCCTTTCTTGGATACTACCAGGAAATCTTCCCATCCTACCTCCACTTTCCAGTGTCTATGTACATCTCTTCTGTCTTCTATTTTTTAGATTGAAACCACAGTTTTTATCAGTCATCAAAGTACTGTGATAATGGCATAAAGATAGACATATACATCAGTGGACTAGATTAAGAGGCCAGAAATAAACTAAATAAACTAAATAAACTAAACACCGTTTATGCTATCCTGGATTAAGCTTAAGCCCGTTATCCAAAGTGAGGCGACACAAGATATGGAAAGTGGGCTCAACATCTACTCGCCATCAAATTGGTACTGACTGATTAAAACTATGGTGCTCAAATGGTGGTAGTGTTCACCAGGGTTGGGGGGGGCAAGACCCACATCATAGGTATGTGGAGAGCATTGTGGGGGAAAGGGCATACCTATAACCCTTCTTAGAGAGAGGTAAAGTTATACAATGTATCCAAAATGTAAAAAAAAAAAAAATCTTTTGTTGGATGGAGGACAGGCGGGAGAGGGGAGGAAGTGTAGAGTTACATAATGTGAGCTGTGCGTGCCACCTGGGGATTGGACTCGCTTGAAGCTCTGGCATGTGGTGGGGGATGGGTGGTAGGGGCAGTGTTTGTAACCCTAACAATATTTGTACCCCCATTATATGATGAAATAAAAAAAAAAAAGCACATAGGCCTTTATGGCAGCTGAAGTACCCTGGAGAGAGATGATGATAAGCAACCATCATGATCCGAGGAAACCTAAGCCTGTGTCTTAAACCACAGTACCTCAGACTGACATAGGAGGCTGCTGCCTCTGCAATGTCTCAAGTTGGTCCTGAATTCTGCTACGTGGCATTAGGCATAGAAAGCTTATCATTCTTCTTGGAATGACTGTGATAGATCTCATTCTTGGCAATTACCATATGTGGGAATGAGAAAATTCTTTCGTGATGAACAAAAGCCTTTGTGTCTTTTACAAGCAGTGGAAAACTGCCTAGATGGACATACCAAACCACCCTAATGGAAGAATTTCGAATGTCTAATTTTAAAAACAGACACATAGCAATACAATGAAAGCCTCTGCCTCCTTTCTTCTCCATCTGTTTTCCTCTAACCTGCTTGCTCCACTGTAGTCAATTTAAACAATCTTTTATCTGGAAATTTGAAAACCTGATTATAATCATTTTTAAGCAAGTGTTACATTAATTAGCAAAATAATGCTGTTACATAGTCAGTTTAATGTGCTCCTGGAGTGTACAGCCTTTAAAGAGTTTCTTTATTCCATTTGGGTTAACCCACTTCTCTTCTAGCATAGGACAGTGGGAAAATCATGAACCTTGAGGCTGAAAAAGTTGAGCTGGAATCCCAGTTCCATTGCTTCCTAACTATGTGACCTTGGGCGAGTTGTTTAACCTCCATATCCTCATTTATAAAATCAGTCTTACAATAGCCACTCACCATGTTAAGTGGTTTACATGAATTATGTCACCTAATCCTCACAGTAGCTTCTGAGGTGGGTGTCGTCTGCTTTTTTCTGTGAGGAGGGAGATAATTCAGGTAAGCAACAGGTACATATTAGGTGTTAAAAAAGTTGTAGGCAGTTATTGTGTGGGGTTTATTTTT
>VBSM01003018.1:12460394-12470463 GCA_008086735.1 Cheirogaleus medius
CCAACATTTATTGTTTTGGGACTTTTTGATAAAGGCCATTCTTACTGGACATAAATGATATCTCATTGCGGTTTTGATTTGCATTTACCTGATGATTAGAGATGTTGAGTATTTTTTCATATGTTTGTTTGCCATTATTATGTCTTCTTTCGAAAAATTTCTGTTCATATCCTTTGCCCACTTTTTGATAGGGTTGTTTGAGTTTTCCTTGCTGATTTTCCTGACTTCTAAATAGATTCCAGTTATCAGCCCTTTGTCGGATGTTTAGCTTGTGAAAATTTTCTCCCATTCTGTGGGTTGTCTGTTTGCTCTCTTGACAGTTTCTTTGGCTGTGCAGAAGCTTTTTAATTTGATCAGGTCCCATTTATTTATTTTGTTGCTGCTGTGATTGCCTTTGGGGTCTTCTTCATAAATTCTTTGTCTAGACCAATGTCTAGAAGAGTATTTTTAGCTACTTAATTTTACTGAGCACTGCACTGGATTGAATAGTATCTGCTCAAAATTCATGTCTACTTGGAAGTTCAGACTGTGACCTTATTTGAAAATAGAGTCTTCGCAAATGTAACTAGTTAAGGATCTCAAGATAAAATCATTTTGGATTCAGGGTGATCCCTAAATCCAATTACCAGTGTCCTTATAAGAGGAAAGGACACAGAGACACACCGGGGGAAAGCCATGTGAAGATGGAGGCAGAAATTAGAGTAATACATCACAAGTCAGAAACACTAAGACTTGCTGCAACCACTAGCAACCACTAGCATCTAGGAGAGAGGCACGGAACAGATTTTCCCTCAGAGCCTGCAAAAGGAACCAATCCTGCTAACACCTTTATTTCGGACTCCTGGCCTCCTGAACTATAATAGAATACATTTCTTTTGTTTTAAGCCACCAAGTGTGTGATAATTTGTTACAGCAGCTCTAGGAAACTAGTGCAGCCACCTTAACTTTGATATCAGATCCTGACCGAGAACTAAAAATGAGAACGACAAGCTTGAAGCTCTGATTCTGGGGGGTAAGGGGGGAGGGGAAGCAACACACGTAACCTAAACATTTGTACCTCCGTAATATGCTGAAATTAAAAAAAAGATTTAAAAAATCTAATTTGTAATGATAGAACCATAAATTCTAAATAAAACACTGGCAAAGCAATTGCTGAAGAATAAAATATATTAAAAGACTAGTCCACCATAACTAGGCAGGTTTTATTTTAGGTACCCATAGGTGCTTGATTATTAGGAAATCTATGAATACTACTCATCACATCAGTATCAAAGCCATATGACCATTTCTATAGGTGTCAGGATGGCATTTGTTAAAATTCACAGGAGTTTCTAATAAGTATTCTTAGTAAAGTGTGACTATAAAGATGTTTCCTTAGTAGGATATATAATACGCATCTGAGTGTGTATATGTTTGTATGTATACACACATATACTTGCTGCCTCTGACCACTGAGAAGACCTAGAAGCAATGAAATGACCCTGGCAGCAATAAGCACACCCAGCTCCCAGATTTATTTCAAAATACCATTCCCCTTTGAGAAATGGACTGTGCCAGGGAATGTACGAGAGGAGCCTGGAGCATCTTGTATTACCAGAAAGTACAGAAGTGCTCTAGAACTAAAAGGATAGAGACATGCCAAAGGGATTCAAAAGCTAACCCGAAAAGGCCCTCAATGACTAGTTAAAACAATTTGAAGTATCTATCAGAATTTCACTCGTTTTTATAGATCAATAATATTCTGTTGTATGGATATACCACACTTTATTCATTTGTCTGTTGATGGACATTTGGGCTGTTTCCATCTTTTTTATTTCAAAATATTAAGGGTGTACAGATATTTTTGACAACACAGATGAACCTTGAAAACATTATGCTAAGTGAAATGAGCCAGACACAAAAGGGCAAATATGGTATGATTCCATTCATATGAAATAGCTACAACAGGCAAATTCATAGAAGCAGTAAATAGATTAAAGGTTACTAGAGTCTATGGGAATGGGCAATGGGGAATTGCTGCTTAATGGGTACAGAGTTTCTGCTTGGGGAGGTAAAAGAAAGTTTCAGAAATGGTGATAATTGCACAAAAGTGTGAATGTAATTAATGCAGCAAATTGTACACCTAAAATGGTGAAAATGGCAAATTTATTTTATATATATTTTACCACAATAAAAAAGTTATTCTTAAAAATGTAAATAAATAAAATTAAAATAAACAAAAAACAATTTGAGCAACAAAACAAATAATGTAGTATTGAATGATAACTCAAAGTATAAAATAAATATATAAAACATAACTGTATTCACATAAAAACATAACTGAATAAATAAATAAAGGAGAAAGGAAAGCTATTTTAATTAATAAATATAGAAGGAAAAAGGGACAAACACCACAGCAATAATTGTTCCAAGAAAAATCATCAGTTGATGCCAAATTGGTGGAAGTATGATGAGAAACAGAATATTTACATAGTCTCAAAAGATCTCCCCATAGGATACTTATAATTACTAAGGGAAAATATGAATAGTACCTTAGTACTAAAGTGGAGAAAGCTGGCAAACAATGATCAAAGTTAATATCACCAATATTGGGACATGGCAACATCATGCACCTCCTGATACAATGCCCTGCAAAGGGCACAGAATCACTTCTCTGGAATTCTTGTCAGAAGTTCAAAAATCTGAATTTCATCATAAGGAACCTCAGACAAACTCAAGTTGAACAACATTCTATAGCATTATAGACCAGTTCTCTTCAAAAGTTTTAGGGTCATTAAAAATAAACACTAAAGAACTGTCTCAGGTTATAGGAGACTAAGGAGACATGACAACTAGATGCAATGTGTGGTCATGGATTGGATCCTGGACTATATATATATATATATATAATAAAATTTGTATAAGGTCTGTAGATTTATTAATAGTACAGATGGTTCCCAACTTAAGACGATTTGACTTACTATTTTTTGACTTTACAATGGTGTGAAAGTGATAGGCATTCAGTAGAAACCGTTCTTGGAATTTTGAATTTTGAGCTTTTCCCAGGCAAGCGATATGGGACGCAATGCTCTCTGACAATGCTGGGAAGTGCAGTGAACCACAACTCCCAGTCAGCTACATAATCACAAGGGTAAACAACTGATGTTCTCCAGTGTATTAAATGCATTTGGACTTAACGATATTTTTATACTAAGGGTTTATCAGCACATAACCCCATCATAAGCTGAGGAGCATCTGTATTGCATTAATGTTAATTTCCTGGTTTTGATAATTATACTACGGTTATATAGGACATTCAAGGGAGCTGAATGAAGGGTATATGAGAATTCTTTGTTCTATTTTTTAAATTTTATAAATCTGAAATTATGTGAAAATCAAAAGTCAAATAAATTTTTAAAAAACAAAAAATTATAAAAATAAATTCTAGTGCATTGTGTACAATGCAATTTTATGCAAATATTAAAACTAGGATTTTCTTAAAGTAACAGGGTTCCAATGAGGAAATTCTCACACTATATTAAATTCTCATACAATATTTAAATTATATAAATCTCACATATATGTGTGTATAAATTTTATATTCTATATGATCCCAACTTTATATAACCTATTCATTGATATATGTATAGTAAAGCAAGAAAAATAAATTAGGTAATATTGGAAATTAAAGGACAAAATTATTATATTTACAGATGCTATCACATTCTACCTCTACTAGGAAATGCAAGATAATCAACTATAAGACCTACTAAGAGAATTCAGTTAGTTGATTACAAAATAAATGTATAGGATTTATAGTATTATATATGCCAGCAATAACAAGTTAGAAAATACAATTTTAAAAGAAGATCATATTTATAAATTAAATTTATGGAATACTAGGAATAAACTTCCCTTTCAGCGAGAGTAATTTGAAATCCAAGCTAATAAGGAGTTTGGATGGAGCTGGTAGGATTAGCTAACTATGGAGGGGGAATGAAGTGAATCAGTATCTTACACCATATGCCATTATAAATACCCTATGAATTAAATAGCTAAATGAGAAATGTTTAACCACTGGAGGAAAATAAGCTGGAAATCAATCAAATAGTTGAATATTTGATCTCAAGTGAAGGAATAATTCTTTAGCATAAATAAGGTAGATGCTATAATGGAAAAGATTGCTAGTTTTAACTACATAAAAATTTTGAATTTATTTATTTCAACAAGACCATAAATAAAAATAAAACATAAATGACAAATTTGGGGAAAAAAGTTTTACTATATGTGACAAAGGTCCGTATCTTAATATGTAAAGAGGTCTTACAAATAAGAAGGAAAAAAGACCCCAACAGACCAAAAACATGGCATGGAAAATTACATTTCAACTCCATAAAACTGACAAAAGAAAGAATCATAATATGTGAAGGGAGGTTAGTGATGATGCAGAGATAAGGCCACTTCCATAATGCATTATGGATGACAATATAAATTAGTAAAACTTTTCTGAAGTACAATTTGGCAATATAACAAGAGTTTTCCAAAAATTCATTCACTGTGATCCAGTACTTTTAATTATCCTCAGGATATATCAGAAGTATTCCTAAGAAAGTATGAATAATAAACAGCAGTACTTATAAGAGCAAAATATTGAAAATAGTATAAATAGCCAACTCTAAGGAAATGGTTAAATAAATTCTGGTCCATTCATTTATAAAACACCATGCAGCCATCAAAAATTATGTCAGAGTTCTTAAGAAAAATACTTATGAAATATAGTAAAATACAATATGTTATAAAATATAAAATCATGCTATAAAATAGTAATAAAGTATGATCTCAATTTCTTTAAAAAATACATATATATATATTTAAAATATATAAATGCCTCTACCATTTGGCTTACTTCAAATGTAACAAGAAAGTCTATTTTGAATATACTGGGAACATGCTAAGAGCAAAAAAGTTAAAAACATAATTTAAATTGAAACACTGTGATTTTTTTTTTTTTTTGAGACAGAGTCTCACTCTGTTGGCTGGGGTAGAGTGCCATGGCGTCAGCCTAGCTCACAGCAACCTCAAACTCCTGGGCTCAAGAGATTCTTCTGCCTCAGCCTCTGGAGTAGCTGGGACTACAGGCATGTGCCACCATGTCCAGCTAATTTTTTCTATTTTTGGTAGAGACGGGGTCTCGCTCTTGCTCAGGCTGGTTTCGAACTCCTGAGCTCAAACGATCTGCTGGCCTTGGCCTCCCAGAGTGCTAGGATTATAGATCTGAGCCACTGCGTCCAGCCATCACTGTGATATTTTAATAAAAGAATATTCAACTGTATGATTTGAAATTGTGTGTGTGTGTATGATTCATTCATTTATTCAATAAATATATTTGGGAACCCATTATGTGAACAAGAATACAAACTTCTCCTCACAGCATTTATAATCTGGTGCAGCAGATATACTAAACATACAAATTTATCAGGTGTCGGGCAGGTGGGAGGGGGGAGGAGGGGAGGGGTATATATATATACATTATAAGTGCGATGTGCATTGTCAGGGGGATGGACACACTTGAAGCTCTGACTCGAGGGGAGAGGGAAGGCAAGAGCAATGTATGTAACCTTAACATTTGTACCCCTATATTATACTGAAATAAAACAAATTAAAAAATACACAAATAAATATTGTATATAACTACAGACTTAAATAGTACCTTGAAGAAATAGTACAGGCTACTGATCTGTTGGGAGGTTGAGTGTGATAGGCACAGCATACAAAAAGAAGTGAAAGTTATTTTCCATAATGTTAAAAGTGATTATTATTTTAATTGGATCATTAGTGATTTTTCCTTTCTTATCACTTTTGCTATACTTTCCAAAATTTTACAAATGATAATGGGCTATGGTTTGAATGTGTTCCCCCCAAATTTATGTGTCAAAGACTTAGTCTCCAATGCAACAGTGTCAAGAGGTGGGACCTAACGGGAGGTGATTAGGTCATGAAGACTCTGCCATCATGACTAGATTAATGCTCCCTTATAAAAAGGCAAGTTCAGCTCCCTTTTGCCTCTTTGCCTTTGAACGATGTGAGGACACAATGTTCTTCCCTTCCGGAATATATACCAAGAAGGCCCTCGTCAGATGCCAGCACCCTGATCTCAGCCTCTAGAACTGTGGGAAAATAAATTTCTGTTCTTTTTAAATTACCTAGTCTGTGGTACTCTGTTATAGCAGCGTAGACTAAGACAACATGTGTTACTTTTATAATCATAGAAATAAACAGTAAATGTAAAATAAAAACATAACAAAAATAAAATAAAATAGGTAGTTTAAATATTGCTGCTTAGTTTGTCAAGCCCTCAAAAGTCATACTGCCTAACAAGGACAAGCTGACCTTTGGGTCCTTGAATACATTTCACCCCTGTGGCCTGATGAAGTGGCCACCAACACAAAGGGACAGCTAAGCAATAGCCTTGCCCAATTCTTTCTTCAAGTTCTCTTGTGAACTTTATGCCAAGACATAAATACCTCCACCATTGGCTTACCTCAAATGCAAAAAGAAAGTCTGTTTTGAATATATTGAGAATCTGTTAAAAGCAAAAATGTTAAAACATAATTGAAATTGAAATACTGTGATATTAACAAAAAAGATAATTCAAATATATGATGTGAAATCATCTTTGGAGTAAACTCCAAATGGATTAAAAAGATTCTGGGATGATTTGTGTGCAGCAGTATCCTCCTATGTTTATACGATTCAAATTTAAAAGAGAAATCTGATAGATGCTGGATAGAAAGGAGTCTGGTTCAGACAAGGCGTAATCCTTAAAGAGCAATTAATGGCATCAGACAAAAAAGGCAGAAATATATTATAGCCCAGTCAATGCAAAAGTTTACTTTAGGACCATCTATTATAATTTCAATTTGGAAAATGCACAGTGAGCAAAGGGCCAGGAATCAGGAGGCTTTCAATTGACTGCTATGAGTTGTTACCGTGGTAACTAGGGCTAGTCCCAAATATTCTGGTTCTCCTCTTTCTGGGCACACATACAGGATTGAAATTTCCCAGCCTGTTTGAAGAAATTAATCTTACAATTTAGGTTAGCCAAGTCCTTCCTTTGGCCAATGAAACTTGCGAGGAAGTGAGGAGGGGCCAGTGCTGTTGTGATCACTGGAAACCTGGGTAATAATGAAGGCTCTAGCAGTATGAGTAATCACGTTGAGGAGAGTTCCTGTGACCTGAGTCAGGCATGCAGCATGAACAATAAATATGTTTTTCTGCTAAACCACTGAGACATAAGGGTTATTTGTAACTACAGCAAACCTACCCCATACTGACCCATAGTGTTATTAACTGAAAATATCAGCTGTCCTTCATAAAATTTAGCTAAATCTTTATTTCTAGTGATAGGAAGCTTAGTTGCTGGTATCCAGCTGGTTACAAAAGAGGGACTGTTCCAAGTTTTACAGGACAGTGAGAAAGAATAGCTGGTAAAGAACAGCACAAGTTTTAGAGTTAGAAAAAATTTTTAAAAAGAAAAGAAAAGTGTGTGTTAGGTGCTGGTTACTATTAGCTCTGTGTCATGGGCAAGTCATTAACCTCTCTCAGCACCAATGCTTTTCTAATCTGTAAATTGTATAATATCAGCGACTATTTCTCAGGGTTATTGTAAAAATAATATAAGACAATGTATGTTAAGAATTTGGCACAGTGGTTAGAAGACAGTAAGTGTTCAGTACATGACTATCATCATCATCATTATTACTTCTCAATATGTATTTACAATTTTACTTTTTAAAACACCATAAAAGCAATAACTTGTTAATGTTATGGTTATCCATATATTAGAGATAAGCATTTTTTGCATACAAATATACCATATTTATTGATTCCTCTGTCCCTCCTCAATGGAAGAAAATAGTGTTGGTAGAAATAAAATATCAGCCTCAACTTGTACATATACCCAGGATCATGTAAGTCATTACAATGTGTTTCTCAGTGTTGCCACTTCACTGCTCTATAAAAAGCTTCCTGGAAAAAGTATTAACAGATGGCCTCTTACTCTCTGAGACTGTTAGTAGCACAACAGATGGCAACCCAAATGAGAAGATTCAACTTACATTCTCCAAACTGAAGGAAATGTGACATTAGCTTTTTAATAGGTGTACAACTTTAGAGGTAGCAAAGAAATGATCAGTTAAAATAAAAACTCATTTTCTCGCCTTATTTCAGTGTGGAATCTAGTCTTCATTATCTTATCAGCTTGCCAGATAGTTCGTATAAAAGGCTGGAAATAGTTTTCCCAACACAAACAGAAATTTTATTTGAAAGAACTAACAGATTTATGAGGTGTAAGGCTAGTCAAAAGAATGAAAATACAAGGCATGTCCCAGGGACGGGTGCTCTGTGCCAGGGACACTGCTTTCTCTCCAGGATCAGTCATTAGTTTGTAACATTTTGCTCTTATTGTTAGAAATATTAGGCCTCAGCTCAATTGTCAAACTTTTGACAGGGAGGTAATAACTGTTCCAAGATCCTTACCATCCTTCCAGATGTCCGACTCATCTAGGTGAATAAAAGCTTGGACTAGGTGGAATTTCCCTTCTCAGGCATTGCTGCAATACAAATTCTACCAGCTGCCTTTGCATTCCAAAACAATGCATATACCATTAGGGTTCAGAAAAGACAAACAGAGTCTTCATATTGGGGTAAAATGGTGTCCTTCTGCCATATGGAATGACGAGTCAATGAGGATGGTTTTGGACATCAGAGAACACCCAAATATGAATGTTTCAATATGACCATGGATGAACTTTGGGAGTAAAATGGCTCAAATATTCCATTCAGGCCATGGTGGATCTTCAAATATTGCCACCAATGGAGCACATTGTACAGATGGATTTTTGACAAAATGGCTAGAAATATGGTCCAAAATATGAACACACAACATTAAATTATGCATATATACACTTTGAATCAGTCATTTGGGGGAAACAGTGAATCACAGCCTCCATGACTATACAAAACTCTAACAGAGAGTTAAAGCTGAGAAATGTTCAGCCTTGACCACTGCTGTTTTCTCCTGTCCAAGTACAGCTCTAGTGCAGGACAGGGGTAGACACAAAAAAGATATGACCACCACATATCACATCAAATTTACAGGAATTCCTTCCAGTTTTCTTGTGAGCTCCTGGGACAAATAGAGTCAGTAAAAGCCAGATTGGGTCCATGCCATGCTTTTATGGATCCTCCATACCTGTAGAGCTAAGACTGTGGGCACTCTGAAGTTGGAGGATACCCACATGGCTCCAGGACTCAAGGGAACAGGCACTGTCTAAAGAAAGAATATGTCAATCAAGGGGGATAATCAGCACGGGAAACTGATTTCAAAGAAGTACAAGTGTACCTAGCACTGTCTAAGGGAAAGAGATCCTAGATCTGGGGTCACCGAGGAGAGAATCTATGCTCTGGGACAGGGACATATCACAGAGTTCTCTCAGTGGTGAGGTAAAAAAAGCCCATCTGCCCAGGCCAGTCAACTCTCCAAGTAGTATTTGGCTAAATGATTCTACTCCCCAAATCTTTCAAACATTGACCAGTGGAACAGAACTGAGAACCCTGATACAAAACCATCCTCATATAGCCATCCAGTCTTTGACAAAGCAGAAAAAAACATTCATTGGGGAAAAGAATCCTTATTCAATAAATGGTGCTGGGAAAACTGGATAGCCACATATAGAAGGCTGAAGCAGGATCCACACCTTTCACCTCTCACAAAAATCAACTCACGCTGGGTAACAGACTTAAACCTAAGGTATGAAACTATTAGAATTCTAGAGGAAAATGTTGGAAACACTCTCCTAGACATTGGCCTAGGCAAAGAATTTATGAAGAAGACCCCAAAGGCAATCACAGCAGCAACAAAAATAAATAAATAAATGGAACCTGATAAAATTAAAAAGCTTCTGCACAGCCAAAGAAACTGTCAAGAGAGCAAACAGACAACCCACAGAATGGGAGAAAATTTTTGCATCCTAACCATCTGATAAGGGGCTGATAACTAGAATCTACTTAGAACTCATGAAAATCAGCA
>VBSM01003018.1:12470563-12515313 GCA_008086735.1 Cheirogaleus medius
ATGAGTGGATTAATAAAATGTGGTCTATGTATACCATGGAGTACTATTCAGCTACAAGAAACAATGATGATATAGCACATCTTGTATTTTCCTGGATAGGCCAGAACCCATACTACTAAGTGAAGTATCCCAAGAATGGAAAAACAAGCACCACATGTACTCACCAGCAAATTGGTATTAACGGATCAGCACCTAAGTGGACACATAGGAATTACATATATCGGGTGTTGGGCAGGTGGTAGGGGGTAGGAAGGGACGAGTATATATGTACATAATTAGTGAGATATGCACCGTCTGGGGGATGGTCACACTTGAATCTCAGACTTGAGGGGGGAGGGGGGAAGGGCATTATATGCAACCTTAAAATTTGTACCCCCATAATATGCTGGAATAATTTAAAAAAAAAAAGCCCACCCACCCAGGCCACTCAACTCTCCAAGTAATATTTAGCTGAATGATTCTGCTCCCCAAATCTTTTTATACTAAGAAGTAGACACAAAAGCATTCTAGCTACTGGAATGAGGAAAGACCTGTTAATAAATTATTTCACCTTATATATCGCTGTCTGGTATTTCAGTTAGCATGAGTCTGTTCTCACTTCTGGCACTCTAAGACAGTTCAAGATGTAGAACCAGATACCAGAATTGGAGTTCTTAACCTGTGGTCCATGGTCCTTTAAGATAGGACTTTAGAATTTCAATGAACTCTCTGAAATTGTATGCATAAAAGTGCATATATGCGTACATAAGCATGTGGGGGAGTAGAGCAAACCATAGGTTCTCTCAAATTCCCAAAGTGGTCAATGACTCCAGAAAGGCTAAAACCCACTTCTCTAGAATGTAATGATCTAATCGAGAAGCTGCTCTTGAGAAATGCTGCCTACCACCAACCATCACCCCTAGATAGCACCCATGTGCTTAGATGGCATAATTGCATCCCCCAAATTGCAACAATTCAATACCTAAACCATGCCAACCATAATAGCTATTATTTCTAAAGATTGTCAGAAAAAATTTTACCACTTCCCTCAGTTATTTATCCAAAAAGACAGCCGTCCTCAAAGTCAAATAATTCTCCATTTATCTGCTACCAATTTCTCACCCCACAAATAAGCCTGTGTTTGTTGTACTGCTTAGACTTGGTATAAGCGGCTCATATCTAGGAATCAGAAGAGACATCTGGTAGAAGGCTAGTTCTGCTCAACCCAACAATGTTTGGGTTTTGTTTACCATGTGATGTATCAGGGCTTTAAAAAGTTTACATTAATCTCATAATAATTAAATAAAAACATGACTGCCAATTAACAGCATTGGACAATATATGAACTTGCAAGCTACACAGATGTCCTCTCAGACAAAGAGAGCAATTCTGTAAAGTCAAATATACTGATAACAATGTCACATGTTTATTGTAATGGTGGACGCAGGCAAAATCCCACAGAGACAGCCTTTCTCTTGGCTTCAGCATTGGCTGCCATCCAAAATTCACAGACTATAAACAATAAATACCTTTCCATGAAGAAAACCTAGGGATAGAACTCACTTGGGGTCTCCAACTTTCTGAGGAAGTGCTCAAGCCATAAGTCAAAGCAACATTTTCATCAGCCCAAGGTGGCAGGCAAGATAAATGACCTGGCCATGAATGCACACGTTGAGAAAGAATGGTGAAAGAGGCCCTCAGGAAATACCTGTGGAATGCTGACTCCTATCCCAATGGGCCTGGGCTGTAGAGGAAGGCCCCATTGAAGGTGTTACACCACAGGGGAAGGCTGAGCTCCTCCAACCCGGTCTCACTTTAGTGAAACACAATGGCTTCATTGTTGACTTTCTTTTCAAACAAGTTTCTGGTTTTACTAGCAGCCTAATTTGGGGAATGTGATGGCTGGGCTTTTATGTTGTATGAAGTTGAGAAGGTTAAAGATGGCCCTAAGTCAGGTCCTAGGCACTAAAGCCTAATGTTGGCCTAGTCCGGGGGATTATAATTTTTTCTGTGATTACTGCTGCTCCAGGTGAGCAAATGTCCACATATTTTACGCCATATTTTTCTGAGGTGTTGACGTTTTCTAGCTTTTAAAGATGTAAGTTTGTGATGTGTAAAATGAAAAGTACAGTATCAGCTTCTTTGAAAAGCTGAAAGAAAAAAAGTCATTAAAAAAATTCTTTCCCCTTGAGGTCACTGAGTTGAATCCATCTCGGGCTGGTTGTTACCAAACTGCATTAATAAGGCTTAATTTCTAAATATCAAAGTTTCAGGGCATTGAGAGGCAAGAGGATGAAGTAGTACTGAGCAGAGACTAGGGGAAAGACAGGTTGACCAGAATTCTCAGCAGATGGGTGAGTTGGGGCCTAGATCCCAAAGAAAGGGGTTCATTATTGATGGGAGGCCCAGAACAATGGTTCAAATCCAATAGGAGCTTATGGGAGTGAAACTTCCTTATTCTTTTATGAAGCTGCGAAATTATTTGCAGAGTGTTCCTGGTATAAAGAAGGGGAAGGGGTCACCTCCTCCTGTCCAGTGAATCACAGCCACTATAGTCTCTGGGAGCAAAGCAGAGAATGGAGAGTTAGAGGTGATGATGGAACCTATGGCTCCAAGAATACTTGCAACCACAGTATTAGGGTTTAAAGAAGACTATATATAATACAGATCCCCCCCTGAAAAGAAGTATTGTTAGGAAATTTCATGGACACTTTTGGGTCCTAAATTAGAGCCTTTCTGTAGACAGCGATGGATAAAGAAGATCAAAACCATGTGGACCTGCAGATGCTGGGTCATGGGCTAGACTCCTTGCCACACACCAACCTCCCAGTGCCTCCATCAGACTTACAAATGGCTACATGTTATGAAACGGTCACTGAAACCACATATTAAGTAAATAAACATGCAAAGGCCAAAGGGATACTGAATATGTAAGGTGACTGGCACAGTATAGAGAGTCAACACATTGTGGATATTGCTATTATCCCATAGTTTGAAATGGAACAAATTCTACCACAGCACTGAGCTCCCTGAGAGCACATGCCTCTTGGTGTCTCCCACTGTACAAAGCACAGTTCCTGAGAGAAGCATCGATATAGTCAGATTTCAGTAAATGTTTTTCAATGAATGGATGAACAAAAGAAAGAATGAATAAAATGAAAATCACTATATAATCATAACACAGAAAGAACTTTCATCACCCTCGTTGAATCAATCTGTTGATTTTACCTCCTAAAGTTTTAAAGCCATTCCTCCACTTTTCTCTATCACCATTGCCACCATCCTGTCATCAAGTCTAGCCTGACCTCTTCAAAAGTTTCCTAACTAGTCTCTCTTCCACTCATCTCTATCCCCCTCCCAATTTATGTTCCTCCCTGCAACCAAAGGGATCTATTTAAAATTCGTATCTGATCATCACCCTTCTTAAAACACCACAATGGATCCATTTGACCTGGGACAGAGACTAAATTCCTTACAATGGTCTGGCAGATTAAAGATGAATAAAAAATATTTTCTAGGCTGCTCCTCATTAAGAGGTAGAAACTACTTCCTCTTCCCTTGAATCTGGGTTGGCCTTATTGACTTGCTGAACTAATAGAAGGTGTCACAAGTCTGGCCAGGTGTGGTGGCTAACGCCTGTAATCCTAGAACTCTGGGAGGATGAGGTGGGTGGATCGCTGGAGCTCAGAAGTTCAAGACCAGCCTAAGCAAGAGCGAGACCCCATCTCTACTAAAAATAGAAAGAGAGAAATTAAACATGGGTGGAGCAAGATGGCAGATGAGAAAAACCTCCAGCCAGAGTGTCTCTGCAAAAAAGACAGATTACAGAATAAAGTATAAGAAATAAGCAAGCAGACAAGCATACATCAGACGAGGGCTGGAAGGAGGGGTACCTGAGACTCCATGGGAGGAGGTTGTGGAGGAGAACTGGAAGAAGAGACCTCCCAAGAAGCTTGGAGACCAGCGAAAAGAGTAGGTGGAACAGTTAACTTTCCCTCCTTGCATCTCGGACTGCTGGTGGGCTACACAGCAGTTGGAGAGACCTGCAGACACCAGCCCAGAGAAGGCCACCACTAGTGAGCAGAAAGCCTGTAGCAGATGCATCACCAGGCTCCCAACTCCCTTGGGGCACCTCCATGTGCACAGACCCAAGCTGCTTGGCAGGCGCCATATTGCTACATTCTCTCCTCCCCCTTCCCTATCCCCAGCTGCCAAGAAAGACAATATAGCCATCAGCCAGAGGCATCTCCGGGGAATGGGACCTTCCCTTTTGGGGCCCTACATCTGACTGACGGGTACTCAGACGATGAGCTCCCTACCCGCCAGCCCTCCTAGGTGCTGCTGGCCTGGTGATTCCAGGAGAATGGGGCAAATCCTAATGCTGAGAGACATCGACCCAGCTTGGGCACACCATGGGTGAATTAGGACTGGCACTCCTCTCCCTGGTGGGGTCAGGGATTGAATTCCAGGGTTCAGAGGTCAGACCTGCAGACCAGAACCCATGCACCCAGGTCTCACATTGCCCTGGGGCACAGAAGGGATATTCGTGAATGAGCCTACTAAGGTGTGTGTGCCTTCAGGGGCAGATTAGCATGCTTGAGGGCTACCCTCCTCCCAAAGGGGGCCCATGTGCCCAGCCCAGACAGTGATTCTGCGCAGGGAAACTCCCGCCTCGCATCACAGCCAGGGGAGCCCCTCTGGCGTGAGATCCAGCCTGCTGGCAGAGGCCCAGGAGAAGCTGCGGAGTTGGGGAGGGTGGAAAGGAGTGAGGACAGCTCCAGACTGCAAGTCTCAGAAAGCCCCACCCCCACATGCAGACTTTCTGGCTGAGTGGGGCCATCACAGCCCCTCCCTGACACTTTGCCCAGAAGCAGTGAACAAAACTTTGACCCCTGCGAACAACATGTGTGGTGATTGAGGGCAGTTTTACCCAACCTAGCTTAGCCCAGACTCACTCCCAGACCAGCCCTGACTGAGGTGGAGAATAAAGACATACCTGGAAGTCTCAGGGACCCACCCACCACTTGAGGCACTAGAGTGCCTCACCAGAGGAATAAGACCTGGTTAAAGGACCCAAAAACAACACCGACGCCTGTTCCTCCAAGCAAGCGGCACCTACTGTCAGGGAGGCCATTCTGCACACACTTTTATGGCATCTACTGACTCATCATACAGGGCGTGGTCCAATCTCACCCACAAACACCACCTATTGGCTCAGAGATTAAATAGGGCGTGTCAATATCCAAATGAAAATCTAAAGATATGAAGCAACAACTGATCCAGATGGGAAGAAATCAGCGAAAGAACCTTGGAAATATGAAGACTCAAACAGAAAGCTCACCCCCAAAGAGGAACACTAGCCACTTAGAAATGGACATCAACCAAAATCACACCACTAAAATGACAAAAGAAGTATTTCAAACATGGATTGTAAGAAAATTCAATGACTTGCAAGAAAAAATGGATAACCTACACAAAGAAACCACAAAAAGATTCCAGAACCTGGAAGAAAAATTCACTAAAGGAATTGAAATCATGAATAAAAATGAAACCAAACTCCTGGATATGAAGAATCCATTCAGGGAACTACAAAACAGTAGAAAGCCTCAAGAACAGAGTACATCAAAAAGAAGAAAGAATCTCAGAGATTGAAGATAACACCTTCCAATTAAATAAGTCCATCACAGAGATAGAGCAGAGGAATAAGAGAAAAGAGCAAAGCCTACAAGAAATATGGGATTATGTGAAGAAACCTAATGTGACGGTTATAAGGATTCCAGAAGGGGAAGAAGAAAATACACAAGGGTTGAATAAGCTATTTGAAGATATAATAGAGGAAAATTTCCCAGGCCTTGCTAAAAATCTTGATATCCAAGTACAAGAAGCTCAAAGGACCCTGGGAGATTAAATGCAAACAGGAAGAAACCACGACATGCAGTTATCAGACTGACCAAAATATCAACTAAAGAGGCACTTCTTCGAGCTGTAAGGTGAAAGAGGCAAGTAACATACAAAGGAAAGCCAATCTGAATAACGCTAGACTTCTCTACTGAAACCTTACAAGCAAGGAGAGACTGGGGCCCCATTCTCACTCTTCTGAAACAGAATAATGCCCAGCCTAGAATCCTGTTCCCTGCAAAACTAATTTTTGTATACGAAGGAGAAGTAAAGATATTCTCAGATAAGCAGGACTGAGGGAATTCACCAAGACAAGACCAGCCCTCCAAGAAGTACTCAAAAGAGTGTTACACACAGATCAGCACAATATAGACTCACGAATTTAAAACCACTCAATAGCTAAAGATCAAAGGCCAGATACCACAATGGCTCAAGAGAAAAAACAAAGCAACGAAGCTCAAACCATCAGAATGAACAGAAATCTGCCCCACCTATCAGTTCTCTCCATAAATGTGAATGAGTGAACTCCCCACTCAAGATACAAAGGCTGGCAGAATGGATAAAAAAATACAAGCCAAGTATCTGCTGCCTTCAGGAAACACATCTAACTTGCAAGGATGCATTTAGACTAAAGGTAATGGGGTGGAGATCAATATTTCAAGCAAATGGAAACTGAAAGAAGGCTGGTGTGGTGGTTTTGATTTCAGATAACTTAGTTTTTAAACCAATAAAAGTAATAAAAGACATTGAGGGTCACTATATAATGGTGAAGGGCAGTGTTCAACAAGAAGACATAACAATTCTAAATATATATGCACCCAAATTAGGTGCACCCAGATTCATAAAGCAAACTCTACTTGACCTAAACAAATGGATAAACAACACCACCATAATAGCTGGAGACTTTAACACCACGCTGACAGCACAGGACAGATCATCCAAACAGAAAATTAACAAAAAATAACGGAATTAAACAAAGCTCTAGAACAAATGGGCCTGACTGAAATTTTTAGGACATTCTACACAAAAACCACTGAATATGCATTCTTCTCTTCAGCTCATGGGACATTCTCTAAGATTGACCATATCCTAGGACACAAAGCATGTCTCAAAAAATTTTAAATAATAGAAATTATACCATGTATCTCTTTAGACCACAGTGAAATAAAAGTAGAAATCAACCCTAACAGGAACTCTCATATCTACACAAAGTCATGGAAACTAAACAACCTTCTACTGAATGATTACTTCATAAATGAGGAAATCAAAATGGAAATCAAAAGATTCTTTGAACTAAATGACAAAGGAGACACAAGTTATTAAAACCTGTGGGACACAGATAAGCAGTCCTGAGAGGACAGTTTCTTTCCATAAATGCCTATATCCAAAAGTAGAAAAGATCACACACAGACAACCTAATGAATCAACTCAAACAGCTAGACAAAGAAGAACAGACCAACCCCAAACCCAGCAGAAGAAGTGAAATTAACAGGATCAAATTAGAACTAAATAAAATTGACAGCAGGAAAACTGTACAGAAGGTTGATAAAACAAAAAGTTGGTTCTTGGAAAAAATAAACAAAATTGACATGCCTTTGGCTAGACTAATGAAAGGGAGAAAAGAGAAATCTCTAATAAGCTCCAACAGGAACAAAAAAGGTGATATTACAACAGATGTCACAGAGATAAAAGATATAATCTATGAATACTACAAAAACCTTTATGCACACAAACTGGAAAATGTGGAAGAAATGGAGAAATTCTTAGAAACACACAGCCTCCCTAGGCTCAACCAGGAAGAAATAGAATTCTGAACAGACCAATATCAAGTACTGAAATTGAAACAGCAATAAAAACCCTTCCTAAAAAGAAAAGTGCCAGAACAGATGGTTTCATACCCAAATTTTACCACACCCACAAAGAAGATCTGGTGCCTATCCTGCAGAAATTATTCCACAACATCAAGAAGGATGGAATCCTCCCCAACACATTTTATGAAGCCAACATAACCCTGATACCAAAACCAGGAAAAGATGCAACAAAAAAAGAAAACTACAGAAAAATATCCCTTATGAATATAGATGCAAAAATTCCCAACAAAATTCTAGCTAATCGAATCCGGTGCTTATCAAGAAAATAATCCATACCAACCAAGTGGGCTTCCCAGGGATGCAGGGATGGTTCAACATACACAAATCTATAAATGTATTTCACCATATAAACAGAAGCAAAAACAAACACCATATGATCTTCTCAATAGACGCAGAAAAAGCATTTGACAAAATTCAACATCCTTTTATGATAAGGATGCGTAACAAAATAGGCATAGACGAGGCTTACCTAAAAATGAACAAGCCATATATTACAAACCCACAGGAACATTATACTGAATGGGGAAAAAATTGAAAGCATTCCCACTTAGAACTAGAACAAGGCAAGGTTACCCACTATCTCAACTTCTATTTAACATAGTGCTGGAAGTCCTTGCTACAGCAATCAGACAAGAAAGCTTAATTAAGGGTGTCCAAATGGGAACAGAAAAGATCAAATTCTCACTCTTTCCTGATGACATGATATTATACCTAGAAAACCCCAAGGATTCAACCAAGAGACTCCTTGAATTGATAAATTAATTTAGTAAAGTCTCAGGATACACACAAATCAGAGGCATTCATATATGCCAACAACAGTCAATATGAGAACCAAATCAAAGACTTGATTCTCTTCAAAATAGCAACAAATAAAATAAAGTACCTAGGAATATATTTAACTAAGGAGGTAAAAGACCTCTACAGGCAGAACTATGAAACACTGAAGAAGGAAATAGCAGAGGTTGTAAACAGGTGGAAGGACATACCATGCTCATGGGTCGGCAGAATCAACATTGTTAAAATGTCTATACTACCCAAAGTGATCTCCAGAGTCAATGCAATCCCTATTAAAATACCATCTTCATTTTTCACTGATATAGAAAAAATAATTTTATGCTTTGTATGAAACCAGAGAAGACCCCATACAGCAAAAGCAATCCTAGGCAATGAAAACAAAATGGGAGGAATAAATTTACCAGACTTTAAACTATACTACGAGGCTATAGTAATTAAAAGATCTTGTGACTGGCACAAGAACAGGGACATTGACCAGTGAAACAGAACAGAGAACCCAGATATAAAACCATCCTCATATAGCCATCTAATCTTTGAAAAAACCAGACAAAAACATACACTGGGGAAAAGAATCCTTATTCAATAAATGGTGCTAGGAAATCTGGATAGCCACATGTAGAAGACTGAAACAGGACCCACACTTTTCACCTCTCACAAAAATCAACTCACGCTGGATAACAGGCTTGAACCATAGGTGTGAAACTATTAGAATTCTAGAGGAAAACATTGGAAATACTCTTGTAGACATTGGCCTAGACAAAGAATTTATGAAGAAGACCCCAAAGGCAATCACAGCACCAACAAGAATAAATAAATGGTACCTGATCAAATTAAAAAGCTTCTGCACAGCCAAAGAAACTGTCAAGAGAGCAAACAGACAACCCACAGAATGGGAGAAAATTTTCGCAAGCTACACATCCGATAAAGGGCTGATAACTAGAATCTATTTAGAACTCAGGAAAATCAGCAAGGAAAAATCAAACAACCCTATCAAAAAGTGGGCAAAGGACATGAACAGAAACTTCCCAAAAGAAGACAGAATAATGGCCAACAAACACATGAAAAAATGCTCAACATCTCTAATCATCAGGGAAATGCAAATCAAAACCGCAATGAGATATCACTTATCTCCAGTGAGAATGGCCTTTATTAACAATTCCCGAAACAATAAATGTTGGTGTGGATGTGGAGAGATAGGAACACTCCTACACTGCTGGTGGGACTGCAAACTAGTTCAAACACTATGGAAAGCAATATGGAGATACCTTAAAGCGATACAAGTAGATCTACCATTTGATCCAGTAATCCCATAACTGGGCATCTACCCAAAAGAACAAAGGAAAATCTACAATAAAGACACCTGCACTCGAATGTTTATAGTAGCACAATCCACAATTGCAAAGATGTGGAAACAACCCAAGTGTCCATCTATATATGAGTGGATTAATAAAATGTGGTATATGTATACCATGGAGTACTATTCAGCTTTAAGAATCAATGGTGATATAGCACCTCTTGTATATCCCTGGATAGAGCTGGAACCCATTCTATTAAGTGAAGTATCCCAAGAATGGAAAAGTAAGCACCATATGTACTCACCAGCAAATTGGTATTAACTGATCAACACATAAGTGGACATATAGGAATAACATCTATCAGGTGTTGGGCAGATGGGGGGGGGAGGCAATGGGTATATACATACATAATGAGTGTTTTGCACACCAACTGGGGGATGGACACGCTTGATGCTTTGACTCAAGGGGGTAGGGAACAAGGGAAATATACGTAAACTCAACATTTGTACCCCCATAATATGCTGGAAAAAAAATTAAAAAATGTAAAAAAAAATAGAAAGAAATTAGCTGGACAACTAAAAATATATAGAAAAAATTCCCAGGCATGTTGGTGCATGCCTGTAGTACTGAGTACTGTGGAGGCCAAGGCAGATGGATCGCTTGAGCCCAGGAGTTTGAGTTTGCTGTGTGCTAGGCTGACGTCACAGCACTCTAGCCGGGGCAACAACACCAAAAATGAATTTGTTCAAAAGTCATGTTCTGGGACTTCCGGTGCTAAGTCCGCTGGTGCCCACCTTTCTTAGAGGGATCACTCTGGGGAAAGCCAGCTGTCATGTAAAAAAGGCCAAATGTCCTGAGATAGCCATCCTGGAGGATGAAATGCCATGTGGAAAGAGAGGTAAAAGAACACTAATGCTTTAGATATGTGAGTTAAGAAGCCAACTGGAAAGCTGATATTCCAGCCCTAGCTCCTCACCCAAGATGATGCCATGTGAATCAAAAGCAAATTACTCAGCCACCCTTCCCACATTTCTGACCTACAAAATTGTGAGCCATATAAAATTGCTGCCTTAAGCCACTAAGTTTTGGAGCAGTTTGTTATGCAGTGATAGATAACTGGAACTCATGACCTACAAAATTATGCCCCTGTCTGACTGTTATGACTCAGCCCCTGTCTGTTTTCCTGAGACTTATTGCATGCCACTCTTCCCTTGCTCTGAATACTGGCCATACTGGCAATCCATGATATCTTTTGTCTCAAAGCTTTGCACACACAATGTCTCACCATCACATTACCACCACCAGCCTGCTCCATTTGTCTGACTTTTTCTTCCAGGTCTTAAATTAACATCATCTCAGGGAAAGTATTCCCTAAATCCTCAGACTATGTCAAGTCCCACTGTACTGACCCTATAATAGCATTTGCCACACTATTGTGTCATCATTTATGGGTGTGCCTTCCTTTCTTGGCTGACGGTACTTCAAGGACAAAAATTGTCTTATTCATCAAACCTAGCATCCAGAGTATTACTTAATACACATATATGCTCAATAAATGTTTTTTGGTTAGTTGATTTGCAGAATAAAAGAATGACTGTATAGATGCATGATGCAATTCCTAAGGAAACAGAGGAACAAATGTCAGAAGTCAGGATCTAATCTGACCTTAGTGATCTCTTTCTTGTAGACCTATAGAAGATAATAAGCCTTCTCATGTGCACAGCACTTTAATGTTTGTAAGTCACTATCCCATTCATCATTTCATTTCCATTGAATTAGCCTCTATGACTATTTATCTGTCAAATGGAAATAATACTTACAACTTATCTATCAAATGGGAGTAATATTATGTAACTGTCATGAAAATAAAGATTACAAAAATGAACATGATTTTCCTTACAAATAAAATATTTTCTAATAGATTGTGGGATATCTCCAACAATATGTCTCAGAGGCACCTCAAACTCGATATATCTAAAACATCATCATCTTCCTCCTAAAACTGCTTCCTTTTTCTCTCAGAGATTGGCCTTACCATATACCCAGTTACATAAACCAAAAAGATGGGCATAATCCTAGAATCTTCTCCCCACTCTTCAGGCTGGGAAAAATCAATAAGCTCCATCCATAACTGAAAACTACACCTGATAGCTCTCCATGATAGAATCTGTACAAAGACACATCATCTAAGGCCAATGTCTTTGTTGTATTTGACTCCTAAGGAAAAAGGACTTTGAGGATTTATCTATTTTAAAATTCCTCTAGACCAAGCAAAATGTGTGGTCTCCATGAGCAAAGTTTGACTAACAGGGGTTTTTACTGAAATGTCAGGAATCACCAACCCCTATAAGACTAGGGCTACAGAGACTTTCCAAGACCAGCCAGTGCAACCCCTCCTCCATTTTACATACAATGAGTGAGGACTAAAGAGATGGAATGACTTGTTCGTGATCATCCCACAAGTCAGTGGCTCCCAATCCAGTGACTTGCTTTAGGAACAATAGCATTAAGTTGTCACTTTAGTCACTTAAAATGGGAGACTGTCTGTACAACAGAAGGCAAACATATAATTAACAAAAACAGGGTAATAAGAAAACATACTGGGAGAGAGTAGTGGGTCATCCAGGAATGTTATTATCCCTTGGCCCTCAAAAAGGGACTTGCTGGCCATTTGTTCTGGAGAGCCACCCACCTGAAAGCAGGTGGAGGCAGGGAGTAAGAGAGGACAAGTGACGTAATCATTCAGGAGATGGAATTGATGGTTAGGGAATCATAGAGAGATGAGAAGGGGAAAATTATCAACTCCATGTGGCCCTCACACCTGAGACATGTTCTCCAACAACTCTCTCAGGAATAATGGTGATACTGGAAATTTATCTGCCTGATTCTTATGTCTGTTTCCCCTTTCGATTGAAACCGGGGCAGAGAAAATTATTATCAACTGAACCATAAAACTCCAATGCATTCCACTATAATGCAAATGTCCCCAAATCCTTCACGCTTCTGGATTAATTCTTTCATTTGAAATCTAATTATAATCACTCATGCCCATAGTCCATACAGTCAGAGAAGTGGATTCTGTCTTCAGTATTTTCAAGGATTCCAAGAGGGGCTTGCAACCTCCTAACACCTCCCTTTCCAAATTTCTTGCTCCCACTGATTTTCCACTCACTCTCTTATCTTCCTGTACCTGCAGCTATGACTGATCCTCTTTTCTCCTGATTTGCAATGTCCATAACAGTCTCTCTCCTTCATTCTTCAAACACCCCTGCACCTGGCTATTCTATGTACCAGACTTTTATTATACTGAAGGCTTAGGGATAGTGGAGGGGAATTACTGCACAGAAGAGGGAACAATTCAGAATTGAAGATTAGACATCTGAAAGTCCCTTGGTTTCCCTGCCATGATATTTGTCTTCAGGTGTTTTTCTTCTTAAACCCCAATCCCCTCTCTTGTTGCTGGTGTCTTTTCTCCCTACAGCAATCATTCTCCTGTCTCCCCTCTTCTACAAATCCCAGAATTCCCATCTCACTCACCCTCTAGGACAGGAGTCAGCAAATTTTTTCTGTAAATGACAAAAGAGTAAATATTTTATCTTTTGCAAACCATATGGTCTGTCATCACTGCTCAACTCAAGCAGCCAAAGATATAAATGAATTTACATGGCTATGTTCCCATAAAACTTTGTTTACAAAAGCAGGTGGTGGGCCAAAATGGCCCTTGGTTCATAATTGACCAACTCATTCTCTAGTAGAAAGCTGATAATTCTCCCCAAGTCCTACAGTTCCTTTATTACATGTAGTGATTGAGTTCTTCTTTATCTCAACTCCTCCCATTACAGATGTGGTTCTGGGGCCTTTCTATGCACACTACAGAGGCCTTTAAAAAGCTTTCCTAGACTGAGAATCCTTTTATTTTTAGTTGAAATACCATCATTCACTAGTGTGTTGGTCAGATTTACTGCAGTAACAAGCAACTCCAAAATCTCACTGACTTACAAAATCAAACATTTATTTCTCATATACATTGTGGGTCACTGGTTGTGGGTCAACTCTGCTTCATGTAGCTTCTCATTCCAGGACCCAGGCTGAGGACGCAATCTCCCTTTGGGAGATGATATTCTTGTTATGGCAAAGGAAAAGAGAAAGAAGTCTGGCAGAAACTCACAATGCCTCTGAAAGCTTCTACTGGGATTTAATGGGTTATGTCCACTCACATTCCTTTAGCCAAAGGAATGCGCATGGCCAGGCTGAACCTCCATGGGGCAGGGGTGTATGATCCTTCCATAGGGAAGGAGTGCTCTGCAGCTCACATGGTAATCAGTGAGGATGTTTCATCCTCTTATAGGCAATTAAGGAGAGAGAATAATATAATAACACTCTATCACACTTGGAATGCCAAAGTTGCTTCACTCATTCCATTTATAAAATAGTATTTTATTTATTTTTTAATATAATGAGTCATTGAAGAAAAACTCTTTTGTCACCCTGGTGACACCCAGAGCTTTCTAAAACCTTTAGCAGCACATTTATAGATCCTCTTAGAGTGTAGGACACTTCTGCAGATAGCTCAGCCCCTTCAATGTGCATTGATTCTTAGGAACTTTACTTATCAAAAGAGATCTTATCACTGACTGTGGAGGACTCTGATATACTGATGAAATCAGCCAAACCTCACTTGTGTGTATTCTATAATTTTGGAACTTGTGATAAATAAGATACAACCTAGCTTGGAATTTATCTTTAGAGTCTATGTCATTAAGGCCATTTACTAAATATTTCTGGTATTCCTTCTGGGAGCTTGACCTCCAGAATTTAGGTATAGGTAACCACGTGACCATCTGACTTTCTGGTGGAAGCTTTAAAAAGCACTGCATAACACTGCATGTTCCTTGCCCACCCCAATGGTGATTGTGAAAGCAAATGTTGACAAGGACGCCTCCGCTATCCTGTGTTTCTGAGCGACTATGAAGGGCAAAGTCCTTTGTTGATATGCGTTGGAGAAGCCATGTGAAGAAGTAGAATTTAGTCACATTACACCACTAACATGTGGGGTTGTTTGTTACCACAGCATAACCTAACCCATTCTGACTGGTACAGACTATCTTCGATGAAAGAGTTTTCCATGGAAATTAGTAGTATATACACAATTTCAGGGGCAAGTCTACTTAAGGAAGTAATTTTCTTCAAGTACTTTAAGGGCACCCATTTACTTATGAACAATTGCCATTGAGAAAAAGTCATTATTTTCTCTTCATTAAGGCAGGTTCTTAAAGTTACTTTCTGATCCTGGTATGTCATAGTATGAATTTATTTTACAGTATTCACTAACTTGTTATGGATTCCAAGAAAGGTTTTCTGTTCTGTCTCCTTACTTATTTTATCAAATATTTACTGAGCACCTACTATGTTCAAGGTACTCTGCTAGGTGTTGTGAAATCAGTAATAAATAAGAAATATGTGGTTCCTTCCTTCAAGGAGCTGGAAAATATTCTAAAGGAAAAGAACATGGTACTTTGAGAGTATATAACATGGGACCTGACATGGCCAGAGGACAGAGAAATCCTCCTGGAAAACATGACATTCCTCATTGACATTGGAGAGATGTATAGAAATTAGCCTTGTATGGCATCTGTCAGCAAAATCTTGATTAAATTGAATATTCAAGAAATAGTATATTTATGTTAATTTAAACCTCTAGCTTTTTAAGTAGTTAATTTTTTAGTTAAATAGTTAATATCTCATTTATAAATACTAAAATCCTAGTATTTTCATATCTACTTTCTCGTTTTACTGTTATTAATTCTCAATAAGGAAGATTGAGCATGTATTCTTTTCTCTGTTTTGTAGATACTTTATGTGCCCCACCCATGTCCCTTAGCCCTTACCATTTCCATACACACTGGCCCAACTTCCAAAAGCCAGTCTTAGACCCTCATTGCGTGGTTGCTGTCTATGACCACTAATGTCTGCTGCACTTGCCCACATTGCAGTCCTGGGGATAAGGAAATAACCCCTACATCAAAAGCAGCTCTGAACTGATTGATGACTGACAGCAGGTAGTATATGAATGACCATGGGCAGAATAACTCTGAGGCATATGTTCTACTCTGGTAGTCAGAGGTCTCCAGAAGGATTCAGCCCCACTTTTCTGCGGTGGTAACTTACTTGACAACACATCCTTTATTGGCTACTTTCCCTTCCGTCTATCACTTCTTCATTCTTCTACAAGTATTTCCTGAGGTATTTCCAGAGGTGACTCTGTGACAGTTGATTTTATGTGTCAACTTATGTAGGCCATGGTACTCCGTTATTTGGTCAAACACCAGTTTAGATGTGACTATGATGGTATATTTTGGATGGCATTAACATTTAAACCAGTAGACTTTCAGTAAAGCAGATTCCCCTCCATAATGTGTGGGTGGGCCTCATCCAATCAGTTGACGGCCTTAAAAGAAAAAAGTCAACTGAGGTCCTCCATGAAAGAAGCAATTCTGCTTCTAGGATGCCTTTAGACTCAAGCTGCAACATCAGCTCTTCTCTGGCCTGTGTTTCCAGCTTGCCAGCCTGCCCTGCAGATTTCTCACTTGCCAGCCCCCACAATTTCATGAGCCAATCCTTAAAATAAATCTCTCCCTATCTCTCTCTCTCTCTCTATATATATATATATATGTGTGTGTGTGTGTGTGTGTGTGTGTCTATGTATGTGTGTGTGTATATATGTATGTATATTATAAAACCCTTGAGTAACTCTAAATAACAAGGGTTTGAACTACATGGGTCCACTTATACATGATTTTTTTAAAGCAACCCCAGCCTGAGAATACATGTTTTATAAAAGTTCCAACCAGAGTGCCCACCTCTCCTGCCTCCCCTTCCACCTCCCCCACCTCTTCTGCCTCTGCCACCCCTGAGACAGTAGGACCAACCCCTCCTCTTTCTCCTCCTCCTCAGACTACTCAATGTGAAGATGAAGAAGATAAAGGCCTTTATGAGGATCCACTTCCACTGAATGAGTAGTAGACATATTTTTCTTCCTTATGATTTTATTAATAACATTTTCTTTTCTCTAGCTTACTTTACTATAAGAATATAGCATATAATACCTATAACATACAAAATATGTGCTAATCAACTATTTATGTTATTGGTAAGCCTTCTGGTCAACAGTAGGCTATTAGTAGTTAAGTTTGAGGGAGTCAAAAGTTATACATGGATTTTTGACCACACAGGGGTTGGCACACCTAACTCCAGCATTGTTCAAGGGTCAACTATATATATATACACACACACACATATATATAATTATATATATATGTATATTATATATATGTATATTATATGTGTGTGTGTGTGTATGTATATATAGTCATGATATTGGGTCTGTTTCTCTGGAGAATCCTGACTAATACAGCCTCCTAAATAAACTACTTGTATCCAAATCCTTGTTTCAGGGTCTGCTTCTCGGAGAGCCCAACTAAGACACTGTCTTACAGAGAAATATTCCACAGCAAGAACAGTTAGGTGATTTACTGAAGTCACAAAACTACTTAGATGTAGAGCTCAGACAGGAAACCCCATCTCTTGGCCAACACTGTGTCCATCTATGAAGCTTGGGTAAACACTTGCCTCTCACTCCCCTTTCTATGTCCATGACAGCTTTTGTGAGTTGGCCTTTCCCTCTGAGCCTAGTTGCATCCGCGGAAACTTTCTCAGCAGCCTTTTGCAATAAACAGGGCTTGGCATGCAAGAAGGAACCTATTTGCCGTCCCTGTGCTGGACTGTATTTCAGTCCAGAGTGAATTCAATTGTGCCTTCCAAGCCTGTTCCACCCTACCCCACCCCCCACACACTGACAGGCTGATTCAAGCCTATTCCATTTCCTGACAGAGGCAGCAAAGACACACCTCCCCCACCCCGCCAAACACACACACACACACACACACACACCCAAGGGACTAGAGTTTGAAATTAAGTGTCAGTCCCAGAGCCCAGATCCCACGGTCCATCCACAGCTGAGCCATCTTGCCCCAGGCTCCTTTGAGGCCTCTCAGCCTAGCATGGGCCTGGCCAACAGTAGGCAGTACTCTGTGTTGATGGATTGGGAAAATAAACAAATGAGTGAATGAACACCTCTAGGCAAAGTGAGTTATTTTGAAGTTTCTTATTCTAGTGGCCTTTAGGGGAGTTAGCCAAGAAAAAAACAAAAAAAAGAGTCACAAAGCTGGTCCTGTTATTCCTGAGTCCCCACACAAGCCCAGAGCTCATTCAAATATTTGCCAAAGTGCTTACAGATGCTGCAACTTCTCTTGTTACAGAATCTAAGGGCATTGATTTGGGAAAGCATTTTACAAGATAAACTTGGCAGAGATGGCAAACCCTAGCAGATTAATAGCAGCAAAATGAGCTGCTGCAGGGACCCCTGTCCCAGCCAGGTTGCTTTGGACTATCTCCTGGGAAAAAGCTGCCTACACCGGTCTAGACAGCTCCTAGAAGAGGGAACTATGGACAAGGTCTGAGTTCAGCCTTGGCAAAAGGGGCCCCCATTCCCATGTGTGCTGCTGGTCTGCAGTGCACACAGCTGCAGCATATCAAGTGGAGGAAAACCAAAGGGGCCTGGGCTACGGGTTCAGTGGGAAACGATGACAGAGACAGAGGAGCCTTTAACAGAGGAAACATTTTAGCAAGCAAGGCTCAGCCTCTGCTCCCCCACCTCTATCTCTAACCCATCATTCTGACAGAAGACTGGCCTGGGCTAGCTGGGGAAGCAAGGATGCTGGGAACTAGAAAATCAGAGTCCATCCTTTCTCCCATGTGAGTACAGATAATTTGCCAAGGCCACTTTGATGAGGCCATGAACAGTGAACCAAAAGTCATCTGGACCAAGGATGAAAGGACCAGGGTCCTAGTGTCAGCATCACCAATGACCCCCAAGGGGCACACCCAAGGTCAAAGGCTGTCCAAATGTAGAGCCATACTGCATTCTGACGCTTTGGGTTTGGACAATCTGAACAATTCACATGGTCTGACTATATCCTAACAACCCAGTGAGATAGGCAGGACAATCAGCTCTTTTCACACATGAAACTTATTAAGGCTCAACAAGATTAATGCACTTACCTAAAGCTACACAGCTAGCCAGGGAGGGAATCAGAATTCACATTCCAAATTAAGGACATGTTCTCATCTACTATGGTTTCTCTTACAAGCTCTCAAACAGTGATCAAGAATTGATGCAGGCCAGGTGTGGTGGCTCACGCCTGTAATACAGCACTTTGGGAAGCTGAGGTGGGAGAATTGCTTGAGGCCAGAGGTTTGATACCAGCCTAGGCAACATGGTGATACCCCATCTCTACAAAAGAAAAAAATTAGGTTAGCCAGATGTGGTGGTGCATGCCTGTAAGCCCAGCTACTTGGGAGGCTGAGGTGGGAGGATAGGTTGAGCCCAGGAGTATAAGGCTGCAGTGAGCTATGATTGTGCCATTGCACTCCAGCCTGGATGAGAGAAGGATACCCTGTCTCTAGAAAAAAAAAAATGCAACAAATATTTTTCAGGCCCTATTCTAAGAGTTGAGGATGCAGCCGTAAATAAGATGCCATGAAGTCCCTGCTCTCTAGACCCAACATTCTAGTGGGGGAAATGTACAATGACCCATTAACAAGAGCAGACCTCAAGTTCAGAAAATGGCAAGTGCTATGAAGAAAATGAAGCAAGGTAATATGGGAGAAGTGTGGGAGGTCTAAAAATTGAGTGGGGAGAGAAATGAGGCAGATGATGCTTTCTATGGCCTAGGGACTTTTGAAAAAATCTTGTTCCTCTAGACTGTGCATGTGTGAGTGCAAGGGCAAGGCCGCTGCCCAGACCAGTTTCTGGCCTCTGAAGGTGTGAACCTGCAGAATAAGCCATGTCTCTACTCTCTCTTCCAGGAAACCTTCTCCAGGCCTGCCCCTCCCACCTTGGAAGTGGCTCTCAGGCTAGAGAATGGTCTGGTACCATGGGAGTCTGGGACCCTGTGGCCCCAAGGAAGTCAGGAAATGTGTGTGAGGTTGACGGTGGGAGGGTCTCTACAAAGCCTAGTTCATAAAAAGGGAAATAAATGCATGGGGTGTGTTTTGCCATTCACAGTGAACATAGTTTCCATGGGCAGAAGAGCTGGCCTTTTGCAGGACTATAGAGTATGACAGCTAGGAAGCTCCTAGATGGGGAGACCCAGGCCCAGCAAGGAGATTTATCCCAGGTCAGTCCATGGCTCAGGGTCAGGGTCAGGGTCAGGGCTTGAATCTCCTTACTGGAAGAGCAGAAATGGGAACACAGTCCCTCACCTCCAGACACTCGCAGCCTAGGAAAACAAGGAATAAATGTACAAATAATTGCCACAGTTTTTGATACTTGTGAAATGGCCATTATATTAACTTTTTGTTTGTTTGTTTTGTTTTGTTTTGTTTTGTTTTCAGAAGTATCCCCTAACTGGAGACCTGCTTCCTCTTAAATTTTTTCATTCATCAGCAGTGGCAGCCGGGGCCATGCAGATGAAGCATTTTCAGGTGAATCCCATCCTTCTCCCTGACTCATGAAGGGAAGAAGAAAAGACGTGCTTGTGAAACAGATGCTGCACATTGCTCGGGCATGGGATACTCTCAGCACCAGTGCACTGAGGGCTTGCAAGCCCACTCAAGAGGAGCTGTTACTCTCCCTATACCACTCAGCAAACAGGCCCAGAGAGGAGAAGTGGTTCACATAAGGTTGTCCTGCTCTGAAGTGGCAGAACAAAATCAAGCCAGGTCTTCATGGGCTTTTCCCTCTCTGTCACTCTTGAGATCCACCACACTTCTCCTGAGATTCCTGAGTCACCAAGCAGACCCAAAAGACAGGGCCAGAGATTGGGAGCTCTTCTGTTGCTCTGGTTTATACACCCAACCATAAAATAGAAATACCGGGGATACATGTCTCCCCTGACTCATGGAGATCTCCAACTAGATGGGAGAGGCTTTGTGAGGAGTCAGGGGAGGTGAACATTTATATGTTGGTACCTCAGGGACTTAAAAGAGGCCCAGGTTCAAAATGCTTGATGTGCCACATATAACAATGCAAACGCCCCTTTGCTGCCTTCCATCTCCTTCTCCAGCTGCCCAGAGTGAACTCTGCTCCTGGTTCTACCTGCATGTTGCATGGCCTCCCAGAGCCAGGGCAGGATGGCTGTTGGTTGAACTCAGTGGAGCTGAACTCTGCCTTTCAGTGGGACTTGGAATAATGTCACTGGAAGCTGCTGTGCCTGTGCAGGTAGATATTAAGGTGAGGGCAACAACCAAAAAGAGAAAAATGAAGCATTCCCTCCAGTTACCGCTTCTAAGTGAGCAAATCTCTTCCTCTGAGACCCTCTCCCACTAGGCAGGTCTAAGAGCCTATTTGTTTTCTGTGAGAACATGTGGCACACATTACCACCCACCTTGGAGTAAAACTCTTTGTGCCTGACTTCAGTTCTGACTACCCCCAGACTCTGAGTTCCCTGAGGGCAGCTCCCTGCTTCCTTACCTGAGTCACCCTTCCTGTGTAGTGAGGCCAGATTTCACCAATAAAAAAAATACAGGATGACCAGTTAAATTTGAATGAGACAAACAACCAATAATTGTGTAGTATAAGTATGATCCATGTAATATTTGGGACATTTTTATATTAAGCAATTATTCATTGTTCATCTGAAGTTCATATTTAACTGGATGTCCTGCATTTTATCCAGCAACCCTATTCCTGCAACCCCAAGGTGGTTGGCATATGCCGCCAATACTGGTTGATGGAGAATATAGCATAATACCCTGTTTTGAAAAAGTATTTGGGAATGAATACTACAGGCTGCAACCGTAACATTTGTGTCATTTTTGGAGGACGTTTTCACCATAGATAAACCCTGTGCCTAGTGGGTTGCAAATGAGAACCTGTTCCAGAGGGGAGAAAATGAGTTAAAAAGCAGTTAGAAAACAACCCCAGGGGATCTGAGACCCGAGACTCATCTGCCGAGTATTTTATTCTGGTTAATTCATAACAGTGTCTTTGAAATCCTGGACTAGAATTTGAGAACAGTCAGTGTGTGTGACAGTCATTACTCCTTGGAGACGCCCCCCTCCTCCGGCTGGGCGCCCTTTGCGCGTTCTTGGTGCCACAGCGGCCTCCAGTGGTTCCTTGAGGAATCACACGCTGTCGCCACCCGCTGGTTTGAGCCGGTCCCTAAAGCCAGGGCGGGAGACAAAGGCGCCCCTGGGCTGCCCAGATGCCTGGGCTGTCCGTCAGGATCGGAATCAAAAGGCCCAAATCCAAATGCGGGCGGTAGAAACAAAGCTCTTCCCTGTTGGTGTGAAGCTCAAACCAGACAGGGTTATATTTCATCTTCCACACCAACGTGCAATGTATCTGCTGACCCAATTTTACAGATGTTCTCTTCAAAACGGATCGGATTTGTGAATATTTTTCTCTATCAAGCTATGGTGATAGAAATGTCAAAAAAAGAGAGGCCCCTTTAAATAGAATGAGAGCCTGTTTGGCTCAGAATTGATTCTTATTCAGTTGGGAAATGTGGGAAAGGCAAAACCACTGGAATTAGGACCCCCCACCCCTACCCAGCGCCTCTTACTGCCAACCTAGCAATGGTCTTGCTTCAGTATCTAGAAGAGGCGGCACTACCGATCCATTATTGAAAACACGCGACTCACATAACCTTGTTCACTTTCATATATGTAGCTCAGGGCAAGAGGTGCTCTGCCACGGCTTCCCTTTGATTTGAAAGCAATACAAAGAATAAAGGGAAATGAAAACTATGGCCATAGCAAGGCTGGTGCTTGATCCTTAAACACACGTGCATGCCCTCCAATTACTACAAAGGCAATTTTCCAAACAGGCGGTCGCCAGTCCTCCTCTTTTCACAAGGTGATTTTCTGGAAGCTTCGCAGCTTTGAGGTGCACATCATTTCAGCTGAAATTTACTCCCTGGGTTGGGAGACCCAAGGAGAGGAACATTGCCTGTGCAGCAGATTTTGCAGCCTCCCCCACAGAGGACTAAACTTGGAGGTGGGCTTGGGACTTGGGTCTGAGGCGGGCTTCCACTTGGCTAGCTGTGACTCCTTGGCGCAGTCGCTTGCCTCCTCTGGGCTTCAGCTCCCTCATCACAGAATAAGGAGCTTACTGGGTGTCCTCTCAGTCTCTGATTCTAGGTATGGTGCCTTTGGTCTTCCTCAAACTCTTTAAAGACAATTATTTTCATTCATTCATTTAGCAAGTACATAAATGCCTAAAATGGGCCAGGCGCTGGGTTAGAGGCTTAATATTGAAAAATAAATAAGAAATGCCCTCTTCCTTAGACATAGATCATTGCAAAGCAACATAAAATCTCAGGTGCTGTGTGCCCTGCAGATGGGAGTGTGAATCTGTGCTACCTGTTTGGAAGCAATTTACTACCTTCCAAATTTTTAAATGCATACACTGCCTTAGTCAGGAGCCCTAGTTGCTTGACTGACTAGTTAATTTAAGTAGAAAAGGGTTTTGAGGTTTTTATTTTGATTTTTTTGTTTTTGAAAGGCTATTGTTGAACAACTCACAGAATGCCAGGGAAGGCCTCAGTCTCAGACCTCAAAAACAGGTAAGGACAAAGGTGACCAAGCAGCTGCCAAGACCACAGATGAACTCACACAACAAAAACAGTCTGGCAACAACACTGCTGTTGCCACTGCTGCATACTAGTGGCTCCCATCGCTTCCTTTGGGGGAAGATGAAGCCACCAAGGTTCCTGATTTAACAACTTAGGGAGGAGGGTGTCTGTGGAGTTGGGTCAAAGTCATATGCCTGCTGTCTAGTCACAAGAGAGTTACAGGGAAAGTGAACATCTAGCATTTTGTGCCTCTACAGAGGCAAGTGGGCTCTGCCTCCCACCCAAAATAATAGAGTGGGGGATTTCCCAAGTAGAGGAAGACATTTATGATGCTGGTGGCCAACATCATGACGGATGTCCCCTACACATGATTTTGATCTGAGAATTCCATTTCTACAATTTTATCCTTTAGAGATGCATTAATACTTATACAAGTGTGCAAAGATGAATGCACAGTGATATTCTCTGCTTTGTAGTTTATAATATAAACAATACTGAAAACAACCTAAACAGTCAGCAATAGGAGCTTATGGAAATTATAGAAAAAAAATGCAGCCATTATAAAGATTATACTCATTCATTTCACAAACATTTGTTGTGGGTGTTACTATGTACTGGGGGCTGGGAAACAATGGTACAAAACCAGACACTCTGTGCCCCCAGTGGAGCTTACCAGTGAAACAGATAGAAATAAAATAATTATACAAATGAATGTAAAAGTATTAATACAACTGAGCTGAGGACTAAGAAATGGTATGTGTATGATGCAAGCTGCAAAATGGCCTAGTCAAAGGCATCAGGGAAGGATGCCCTTGGGAAGGGAGGGTTAAGCTAGCCCTGAAGACAGAGCAGGGATTAGGACAATGAGGTGTAGCAGGTGAGTAGGGACCAAACCATGAAGGGTCTACACAAAGGCCAAGTTCAAGAGTTTTCTGCTTGTCTTCATAGTAATGGGAAGCCATTGAAATATTTTGGAGGGGATAGAGAAGTGCAAGTGGTGGGTGGTGCCAGTATGCACTGGTTTGTAGTGCAGCAAGAGTGGGAGGCCAGTTGGGAAGTTGTCGCACGTCCAAGGGATAGGAGATGGTGATGCAGAACAGTACCAGGTGGGGATGGTGACCTGGATGGAGATACTGTACTCAAAGAGGGAAAATTCACTTGAGAAAATTTCGATGGTGAATGTCTATGCCCCATAGAGTTTCTGGGCTATTGCAAGCAAACAGAATTATAAAGCTCAAGGCTGGGAAAAGCAGCAGCCTTGGTATTAACCTTTGTAGGAATATTCACATTTATTAGATGTCATAGGAGAGGAAGGAAACTCAGAGGTTTCTAATTTTGTCCTCTAGGAAATGGCCTCACATGCTTACATGAAAATGCTTCCAATTTGTATGGCATAGCAATTTGGAGGGGGAGGGAAGCCCTTAGAAATCAAGTAGCATGAAAGGCATGCTGTGAAATAGGATGTAGAAAAACAAATAGAATGTAGACTATGATTTAATGTTTAAAATATACAGAGGAAGGGCTATGCCAAGTAAATGGTGGTGTTATTTTCTTTGCTTTTGTATATTTTTTCCAATTTTTCTGTGATGAATATGTAATACTTTCTCAGTGAAGGAGGAATACAGTATATTTCTAAGAGAAATCATGTAGTATAACTCCTATAGGAGAGAAAGTGAGACGAGAGAGTCTCTCTGGACAGAAAGAAAGAGAAATCCAATCAACCACTACTATAGAAAATTTTTTATTTTAAAATCTTCATCTTTATTTGAAAGCTCCTTGCCCTCTTTAAAAACATTTTCAAGACGATACACAAAGGGCCACTTACCTGGCTAAAATAGTCAGCACATTATTTTAAAAATTGAGTGTGTATTCCCCAATCATAAAAGTCTCAGAGATGGAGGGGGTTTTAGCAGTTAATCCTTTTCTGGCAAATGATTGCTGATGTCAGGGTTTCTTGGCCTTGGCACTATTGTCATTTGGGGCCAGATAGTTCTTTGTTGTGGGGCTGTCCTGTGTATGTTTCCTCCCTCCCTGGCCTGTACTCACTAGATGCCGGTAGCAGCCTCTCCCCAGTTCTGACAACCAAAACTGACTCCAGATATTGACAAATGTTCCCTGGGAGCAGAATCGCTCCCAGTTGAGAACTACCAGCCTAGGTGATGCTTACACACCTCAGGTGAAAGAGAGCTCACTACACCTAGGAGCAGACTCTTCCAACCACTAGCTGCTATGTTAGAAAGTCCAAGTGCTGAGCAGCCATTCATCTCCCTGTGCGTCTGGTGTTGGGTCTTCCCTTGGGGTCACAGAGAGCATATGTAATCTCTCTTGCCTATGACAGTTATTCAGAGATTTCAAGATAGTGCCATGTTCTGCCCCCCTCTTCTCCTCCTCTACTCACCCCCAAGTCTTTTCTCTCCCAAGTAGAACACGCCTCCTTCAACTGTTCCTAACATAACATGTTGGGTCCCACCCATCTTAGGGCTGTCCTCTGAACACATTCCTGTTTGTCATTTCCATGACAGCTCCATGTTCTCCAGACAATTGTCCAGGTGCCAGCTGACCATGGAGTGTAGGTAGAGTAGTTCACCACCTCCCTCCTCCCGGATACCCATTTATGTAGCCCAAGATCCCTTTCACTTCCTGGCAGCTATATCACACTACGTTCCCATACTGAGCTGCCGACCACAATGTGGAAGGGTTGCATATGTGACACTGCTCCCTTGGGTCAACTCTCCCTAGTGCCTTGGTTCTGGGGTCTGCCTGTTAAGTCTACATTTATTCTTTTCAAACTTTACCAGTTCACAAGGAACTGGTTGCACGCTTGCCTCTGAGGATAGTAGGGTGGCAGGAGACGGGATAGAAGAGAAAATGACTCTTCATTACATACATGTTTGTGTCTTTTAAACTTTGCACCACATGCATATATATTACCTAGTCACAATAAACAAGCTAGCAAATAAGTACATTGAACTTACTTTTTACCTGCTGAGAATTCTGCCAGCATGTCCTTATCCATCTGGAAATGTGACTTCCAACATATGTCCTTCCCGACTTGCCTCTACTAACGTAAGAAACACTGCCTTCCAAATCTTCAGCCAAAGTCATTAATAAGGATGGGTGGAAAAAGATGAGCCAAGGCTCATCAAGGCACTAAGTCAAGGCACTCAGTGGCCACGTTTCCAGTTGGGGCCTCAGGAATCCACCAATTTCCTTCCTTTACCTGGTTGCTATTGAGTATCTGGTTTCCCTAAACAGAAGCATACCTAATTGGTAAGCCACTTCCTCCTTCTTTCTGGGGAGTCTCTGTATTTTAACTGCGGGACAAGGTGTGAGACATATCACTGCCTAATAGGATGCTTCTACATTCAAGTGCAACTTGCCACCTACCCTCAAGAGTTCAGCTCCTTTGTAAAACCCATGCCACAACTGCCCTGGCCTCACATGCAGAGGAACAGGTTGGGTACTTTAAGGGGGCAAACTTGCACCTTGGTATCAGGGTCTGTTAAATGGCTTCATTACTTTAAGGCAGCATCAAGTGGTCCTGAAACAGTAGCAATGATAACGGCAAATTTAATGTGATTTATTTATACGATAACTCCTGCTGCACTTAACACAAATACAAGGGTACATTTTTCAATAGCGTAGAAGAGATGAATTCATAAAAGCTGTTAAGTAAATAACGAGTATTGAATATAAATCACCTGCAAAAGGTTCTTTCAGAAACATACCCAAAACTATATTAAATTAGGGCAAAGGTTCAAGAGTTTTGTAAATGCCAGCTTCAGTCCTGCTCCAAATGTTCTTAACCCACATAGATCATGGTCCCTGACTTTTACAGAGGAAAAACAAAAAAGCAGTTAACCCTGGGCCTTTGCTCCTCTCTTTGTCCACATCCTAACTGTTGCTTACTAACATGTGCCGAATACACTACTAGACCTCTGGCCTCTGTTCCTCGTTGGCAGTGGGGCCCTGCCACATGGCCCTGTGCCGGTCACCTGAAGGTTGGCTCTAGCCATCTTGTCTGAAGCCAACCTAAGTCATGTCTATTTTCTGTCACCTAGACTCTTCCCCCATCAGAGGAATAGGAACATCACCTAGAATCCAGGATCAAACAAAGGCATCCTTTAGTGGTTAGGACCATGGATGACAGTGATCTCAGGCAGGACATGTAATTAACAGCCAGGAAACTTTTATTTATTTATTTATTTATTTATTTATTGAGACAGAGTCTCACTCTGTTGCCTGGGCTAGAGTGCCATGACGTCAGCCTAGCTCACAGCAACCTCAAACTCCTGGGCTCAAGCAGTCCTATTGCCTCAGCCTCCCAAGTAGCTGGGACTACAGGCATGCACCACCATGCCTGGCTAATTTTTTCTATATATTTTTAGTTGGCCAATTAATTTATTTCTATTTTTAGTAGAGACAGGGTCTCGCTCTTGCTCAGGATGGTTTTGAACTCCTGACTTTGAGTGATCCTCCCGCCTCAGTCTCCCAGAGTGCTAGGATTACAGGTGTGAGCCACCGTGCCTGGCCTAGCCAGGAAACTCTTATCCCAAAGAAAACCCTTGAGGGTGGGCTCCCCACATCAGACTGCCTGTGTTTTATCAGCCACTGGAGAGGAGAGTGGCATCTGCCCCATCATGTGAGTACATGGACAGGGACACCAGCAGGAGCTTTTCAGTAGCACGTGGAAAGGCAAGACCCAAGAGCAGTGAGGCCCTTGCCCATAATGTCAACACAACGGGTGATCTGAGGGCTTCAATTAATGACAGCTCTCTCTACTTTGGAGAACCAAGGGGACACAGTGCAGTGGGGCATGAGGCACTAGGTTGACAGCAGGTTCAACCATGACAGGCTATCCCTAAGGCCCAAAGATACAAAGGGCAGAGGCCAAAGGAGAACTTGGATTCTAGTCTAATCCCAGATCCCAGGCCAAAATTCAAGAGACTCCTCTGAAGAGCTATAACCTGCAGGATGGATTTGGAAAAGTGATAAGGGGCTGAGCCCCTGTCTGGGAATTTGTACCCCAAGCCCTTCACACAGTGAGGTATGAATGGCTCGGGAACCTGACAGGCAGTGGTAAGGTTGGGCAGTGAGGGGGAAGAGTCAGCCCCCGGCCATTGTTCAAAGAAATCTTTCCCTCTGTATCCACGGTGAGGCTGCTCCAGAGTCAACTAGCTCACCTCTCAGCAAGGTATGTGATAAAACTACACAATACATTACCACCAATACAAAGTGTCTTTGCAAAAATCTGTAATAATCACACATAATCTTTAATAATGATTAAAGATTATCATAGGCTGGGTATATACCCAAAACAATGAAGAGCAGGGACTTGGACAGAAATTTGTACACCCATGTTGATAGCAGCATTATCACAATAGCCAAAAGGTGGAAACAAACTAAGTGTCCACTGATGGATGAATGGATAAACAAAATGTGATACATACATGCATAGATTTCAGTAGGAAAAAAAAAGATCAATGAAGGAAGGGCAGTGCAGTCATTATTACTGTCAACCAAGAGCTGTCAATGACATGAAAACCATGTTGACATTATGTTAGATCAAAAAAGCAAGGCATAGATTACATGTGGTAGGTTTGTTATATAAAGACAAAAATGTCCATATCTGTGCATATGTATATGGGCAGAAAAAAGACTGGAAGGAGATACACAAATGTCAACAGTGGCTATGTTCCTAAGGATGGGCTTCTCTTCATCTTCACCACTTTTCACATTTTCCAAATTTTACATAATGAGCATGTATTACTGTGATAATAGGGAAAGAGAGTGTAAGTATAAAATCAAACCACAAAAAACGCAAAGAAAAATGAATATTTATTCAAACTCCAGACTGGGGAGGGGGGTCTTCATGTTTAACAGGAAAAGACAGGAAAAAAATCACACAGGAAAAGATCAATTTTTTGATTACTTTAAAAAGTGAAACCCATAACTAAAATTTAAATTTAAAGGCAAATTGACACAACTGAAAACAAATGCCCAATAAGCATACAAAGAGAACAATGACCAAGGTCACTAATAAGCAAACAATTAGAAATTAAAACAGAATACCACTTTTACCTATTATTGTAGGGATTTTTTTCTTGGTTTTATGCTTTTTATTTGTATACTTGTTTATTTTTTAGCTTTAGTACTCTAAGGTAGCAAGAGAGTGGGAAGAGGAGCAAAATAGAGATATTTTTGACAACTTGGTACATTTCATTCACAAAGTTGATCATCACAGCATTATTTACAATACTGAAAATTTGGAAATAACCTAAATTTTCAACAATCGAAAGGTTAAGTAAATTTTGGTAAAACTACACAATATTACTACAAATATAAAATATCTGTGCAAAACTCTGTAATAGCCACACATTATACATAGTGAAAAAGGTAAGAACATGAATTGCATGATGAAGAACACGGTATAATCACAACAGTGTAAAAAATTCACACCCCCAAAAAGACAAGATATTAAGTGACTATCTCAGGATAAAATATTCATGTATTTGTATTACATTTGTGTTTTCCAATTTTTCTATAATTAATACATCGATTTTATAATAAGAAAAAAATACCTTTTTTAAGTAAGATGAACACAAGATCCTTTAACAACGTTCATTTCATCCCATGATCGAGTCTAGAGAGTCACAAAAACCTCAGCCTCCTGGGAGGGGGGTGGGCATGAAAGCTGGGTCATGAAGAATGGTCATGAATAAGTGGGTGAAGAGAGGAAGGGGGCAACCTAGGAGGGGGTGAGGAGGCAGGGATTGGCAAGGGAGAGTCAGGGACCAGTAGGCAAACTGGTCAGCCAAGGAAAAGGGTGTTGTGGAGTCAGGGAAGACTCTGACTGCTCAGTAGAGGTCTATCTAGACCCAGTAGTAGGCACTGATGGTGTTCTCAAAGGGCAGGATCAAAGAGGGACTTTAGGAAGACACGTGGATTCCTTTAGGGGCAAGGGAGGAAAGAGGAGGGGTGGGTAAACCACTTGGGAAGGAAGGGAGAAAGACTGAGGCGATGATGATGGAAATGAAGAGGAAAGGGCTGACTGCTGTAGTGACCTCCCTACCAAACATACTTCGCTCACCTCTGGACAAGTCTCTGTGGGCAAATGTAGGGCAGAGAAGCAGCTCGATGAAAGAACCTGACAACAGCCAGCAGATTCAGGTCAAATCCAGAGAAAATCTAGGGAAGCTCTGTCCAATCAAGCTTTCTGCCATGACAGAAATGTTCTAGAATGTGGCTACTGAGCACCTGAAACATGGTGAGTGTGACTGAGAATCTTCTTCTTAAATTGTTATTTCATTTTAATAAATTTAAATAGACACATGTGCCTAGTGTCTACTGAGTAGACAGCACAGACATAGGGCCAGTGGTTCTCAAAGTATGGTCTTTGAACCAGAAGCATCACCCTGGAGCTTGTAAGTAATAGCAGTCTCAGGCCTTGCCCCAGACCCACTGAATCCGGATCTCTGCGGGCAGGCACAGCCCGCTGGGTTTTAACAAGCCCTGTGGGTTGTTCTGATGCTGCCTCGTGCCTGTGTGCCACTGAACCAGGGCCATTCAAAATGTCTGGGATCACTACTTCTGCCTTCAACTAAACCATATAAAAGAACCCCTGCTGAAGTGAAGTGGGGACTTATATAGATAAAGTGACTGGAGAACCATTGATAAGGTATGTCCAGCTCAGTAGGATTGGGGAAAGGTTATATGAAGCAACTAAGATGTGGTTTCTCTAAGCTGAGTCAAGGTAAGGAATTTGGTTAGTTTTGATATCTGAAAACCAGAAAGTGGCTGCTCATCCCAATGTATGTTGGAGATGTGCAAAAGGAAACAAAAAGTGGCTCTAAATTGGGTTCAGCATCAAAAACACAAAAACAACCATAATTTATATGATGATTTAGAAGAACCTGCCACTGAACATGAAATACAGCCTTTCTTTCTAAAAGGAGAGATTTGTAAAAGAAGGTCAAGAAAAACTAAAACCCAAGGAGAGCTAAAGCATTCTGGGGCTGTGCCCTCACATAGAAAAGATGAGAGAGAAGCACTTCCAGTGGAGACAGAGCAACACAAAAAAGCAGCCCATGTGGAGCCACACATGGATGCAGGTTCAGTCACACAGACAAGTAAGAAAATGCAGCCAAAGGAAAGCACCACAGATTTACTGCCAAAATGGCAGCTGCACATCATAGATGCCTGTCACTCTTCTGACACAGTTCAGCTTACAACTTTATCAAGAATGGAATTTGGACATTTTTAATACTAAAACTATGCTTCAAGAAACAAAGCGATAAGAAAATGATGAAGCATACATTTTGTAGCTAACCAGGAACAACAGATGGGCATGAAATAAAATCCTGGGTTAAAACTTATAACTGTGGAGTAGGGGATAAGGCCAAATACACTGAAATATGTCATGAGGAATTTACAGACTGTCCTATAAAAATCACAGTGGATGTGATGGGGGCAATAAAGAGGATGAAGAATGAGAAAGAAAAAGCTGAGGGAAACCATCTACAAAATCCAAGGTTCACAGAAGAGAGACAGGCTTCGGGAGCAGGGATGATTAGGGCCCTTCACTCAAGTAGAAATTGTTGCCAGAACAGTTAGTCACTTAACTGCTTAGATCACTGTGTTACCACATATACCTCTATCATAAACAAATCAGCAAAAAAAAAAAAAAACTCTTTGAAATTTTACTGATTTTAGTATAATATCTTGTCATTTTTGGTTATAATTTAATATACTGCAGTAACTTAATCTAATTTTCTATAGTTTGTTAAACATTTGCCTTAAAACACTGAAGCATCTGTAAAAATAAAATTACTAAAAAATACTCATTTCAGTACAAGACTACATTAGATATTTATTAGAAAGCTGTTGACTCTTATGATGACTACTGATACATTGATCCACTTCAACAGGTTATAAATGTGAGTTGTAAATATTCCATCTCCTTTAAGATGATATATACTAAGCTCATTACTACCGCTTGCCTTTCCGAATACTTTTATATTTAGGAAATACAGAACTGCATTCTGGGGGATTGACAATTATCTAATATTATGCTAATGAAAAGTTTTCATAATCCTCAAAATAATTTAGAATAAAATCAATGTTTTCTTTAATAAGCAATTCAAAGTAGACTGTTTTCTGCCTCCTGGATAAACAGATGTCTGCAACCAATCATTGCTAAAGAAGAACACTAATATGATTTTGAGCGACTCAATCCATGGATACAGTTATACTTTTAGACATTTTTCACTGTGAATAAGTCTTTTAATCGATGGTGTTGAGTTAAAGGGTCATATTACTTGCTAACAAATTATTTAGATAAGAAAGTATCTGAAAAAATTTAACCCAATTTCCCATACATCTCATGCCTCTAGTTTACTGAACATTATTATTTGATGTAAAAATGCCACATTGATCACTTCATGTATATTTTATCTTTGGATTTTGAAATCCTGTTGTCTTAGAAACAAAAATAGAAGATAAACTTTATAGCATTGGCTTCTAGCATTATTTTTTAACTCTACATTTAGAAAAGAAATGTGGAGTATATACTGACATAATATTTTGAATATACTGGGCTACATAAGATATATAATTAAATTATAAACAAAATAATCATGAACTTAGTTTGAAATTCAATTTGACATATGATTACTTTTCAAAATGCACTGAATTCCACAAATAATTAAAGTATTTCTTTAGTATAATGTTATGGTTGTTTACTAAGGTCTTGATATCCAAAGGTGTGACAAAATTTTAGTTTGTTCAATTTATACTTATTCACTCAATAGATATGACTTTTTGAAAAAGGCGGGGGGGAGGTTCAGCCCAGCCTCAGTCTAATTACCAATTATAAATTAATAGAGACTAAATGAAAAGGTTTGGCTATTACATACTTTTAGACCAAATTGTTAATGCATATTTGGATTACCTACCCCTCAGGTTGCTTCCAATATTATGGGTAATCACAAAATAACCAGTTCTAACTCCTCCTCTTACCAACTGGAAGGGAGCACATTATATTTGCTCTTAGTTGTTGGCAAAACTCAAGGCATCAATGATCGGGAAAGTTCTCTGCCTAGGGAATCATTATACATATTGTGATCCTGCAATGGGTCAGAATCCACGAAATACAGTTCCCCTGCATGGATGTCAGAAAAATTAGCCAGAAATTCATCAGGATTGAAGCCAACCCACACAGTATACCTATAGTCTATAGTGCGTATAGAATAGCCCATGATCTTTATGTCTTTTAAAGTCGGCTTGTCAGAATTCCACTGAGGGGAGTCTGCTGGCCGGGGGTACTGGCTATAGGCAATCAACTCACGGGGATTACCGTGGAGGTATGGATCCTCTTCCAAGTCATGGAATAGAAAATGCTTCAGAAGGCTCCGGCCTTCTCTGCACAGCGTAATATGAAATGAAGGAATAGGGCAGCGAGGCAGAACCTGGAGTCCTGCCAGTCCAGCCAGTGTGGGGAACAGAGACACAAGTTCCACGAGGTGCATGGATTGCCTGCCTGAAACAGGAAGTGACACAGAAGAATCAGTTGTTACTGCAGCCTGCCCTGCCAGGCATGATGAGAAAAGGAACCTGTATGGGTTCCACATGTTTTCTTCATTTACAATATTTAATTTTAGCAAGAGAAGTTTAGGGATACCAGCACCTCACCCTCTACCCAATCAAATAGCAAGATGAAAAATTAAGGTGCCCTAGCCTGGTGGCACTTTTAAAAACTACTTATAGTTTGGAACCACCAGTGTAATAACTGATTTAGGCAAAGATCATCAATTAAGGCTAAAAGCACTGGGTAAAAGTCTGTTGAGGAACAGCATATTTCGAGTCTCACAGATCACCCCAAAGATTACTCCTGCCTGGATGTCCACACTTGATCCGTCTTTTTTTTATTATTATGGTTAAATATACATAACATAAAACTTATTTCTTAACCATTTTTTAGTGTACAGCTCAGCTCAGTGGCATTATTCACGCCACAATCACCATCATCCATCTCCAGGACTCTTTTCAATTTACACAGCTGAAACTCTGTACCCATTAAATAACAATTCCCCTTCTCCCCTTCCCCCCAGCAACTGGCAAACACTGTTCTACTTTCTATTGCTATGAAATGGACTACTCTATATACCTCAGATAAGCAGAACCATACAATATTTGTCTTTTTGTGATTGGCTTGTTTCACTTAGCATAATGTCCTCAAGGTTCATCCATGCTTTAGCACATAACAGAATCTCCTTCTTTTTTAAGGCTGTATTATATTCCACTATATGGGTAGACCACAGTGTGCTTATCCATTCACCTATTGATGGACACTTGGGTTGCTTCCACCTCTGGCTGTCATAAATAGTGCTGCTATCAACATTCATGCACAAGTTTTTATTTCAATATCTTTTTTCAATTCTGTGGGATACATACATAGGAGTGGAATTGCTGGGTCATATGGTAATTCTACATTTAACTTTTTGAGGAACCACCAAACCATTTTCTACAGAGGCTGCACAATTTTACATTTGTGCAGCAATGCAGCAATGCACCAGTGTTCCAATTTCTCCATATCCTCACCAACACCTGTTGTTTTGTTTTTTGTATTAATATTCATCCTAATGGGTATGAAGTGGTATCTCACTGCAGTTCATCCATCTTTGAAGTGTAAATCCTGTACTTTATATTCATTCCTGTTAAAGGATCTTGTACTGTCATTCTTGCCTTTTTGGATCTTTAAGAGATTGTTTTAGAGTGTCCAATTTCATTTTCTAGACACTGATTTGTAAAAAAAATAAAAAGAAGAAAGATTTTAAGAAGTTTTTAAAAAAGGTACTTTTACAATGGCGAGATCTGGCTGATGCTATCCCATCAACCAAGCGAACAAACTTAGTGTTGCTAATAAAGGCCATGAATTTCCCTCAATGTGATACAATGGAGGATACATCTCATGTAGTACACTTGCCAAAAATGTTTAAACTGAATGTAGTGATGAAGAAACAATCAGACAAATCCAAACTGTAAGACACTACATAGGACAACTGGCCTAGATGCTTGTTAAAAAAAAAATCCTAAAATTCATATGGAACCATAAAAGAGCCTAAATAGCCAAAGCAATCCTAAGCAAAAAGAACAAAACTGGAGGCATCACATCACCTGCCTTCAAATGGCTATAGTAACCCAAACAGCATGGTATAAAAACAGACATATACATCAGTGGAACAGAATAAAGAACCCAAAAATAAAACCATTTACCTATAACCAACTGATCTTCAACAAAGCAGACAAAAACACTGGGGAAAAGACACCCTATTCAATAAATGGTGCTGGGAAAATCAGATAGCCACATGAAAAAGAATGAAACTGGATCCCTGCCTCTCACCATACATAAAAACTAACTCAAGATGGATTAAACATTTAAATGTAAGACTGGAAACCATAAAAATTGTAAAAGACAAACTAGGAAAAACTCTTTGGGACATTGGCCTAGGCAAAGAATTTATGACTAAGACCCCAAAAGCAAATGCAACAAAAACAAAAACAAATAAATGGGACTTCATTAAACTAAAAAGATTCTACATAACAAAAGAAATAATCAACACAGTAAATAGACAATCTACAGAATGGGAGAAAATATTTACAAACTATGCATCTGACAAAGGACTAATAACCAGAATGTACGAGGAACTCAACTCAGCCAAAAAAAAAAGAAAAAGAAATAACCCCATTAAAAAGTGGGAAACTGACATGAACAGACATTTTTCAAAAGAGCCAAGAAGCATATGAAAAAATTTCCAACATCACTAATTTCTAGTCATAATGACCATTATTAAAAAGTCAAAAAACAATAGTTATTGGCATGGATACGGTGAAAAGGGAACACTCATACATTTTTGGTGGCAATGTAAAATTAGTACAACCCCTGTAGAAAACAGTATGGACATTCCTCAAAGAACTAAAAGTAGATCTACCCTTTGATCCAGCAATCCCACTACTGGTTATCTAGCCAAAGGAAAATAAATCAATATATAAAAAAAGACACCTGCACTTGTATGTTTATTGTAGCACAATTTACAATCTCAAAGACATGGAATCAACCTAAGTGTTCACCAAATGATGAGTGGATAAAAAAAATGTGATATATATTATATATGTACACATACCATGGAATACTACTCAGCCATACAAAAGAATGAGATCATGTCTTTTGCAGCAATATGGATGGAACTGAAGGCCATTATCCTAAGTGAAATAACTCAGGAATGGAACATCAAATACTACATGTTCTCACTTAGAAATGGGAGCTAAGCTATGGGTACACATGAACATACAGAGTGGAACAGTACACAGTGAAGACTCCAAAGGTAGGAGGGTACAAGGGGGTGTGGGATAAAAAATTACTTATTGGGTACAATGGACACTATTTGGGTGAGGGGTATTCTAAAAGCCCTGATCTCCCTAAACAATATACTTGTATAACAAAACTGAACTTATACCCCCCAAATATATTGAAATAAAAAAAAGATGAGGTCAGGGAGATAACATGGGCCAGATCATGTAAGGCCTTGTCAACCACTGTGAGGACTTTTACTCAAAGTGAGCTGGGAGCATAGACTCCTGAGCAGGGCTGTAACATGACATGACTTGGGTTTTAATAGGAGCATTTTGGCTGCTCTAAAAAGGAAAAACTGCAGGGGACCCAGGGCATAAGCAAGAGACCATTTAGCAAGATGTTGCAGTAATTCAGCATGAGATGGTGGCAATCTGATCCAAGTTGGTGGCAGTGGAAGTGGTGGGAAGTGGTAGGGACAGACTCTGAATGGACAGGCTTGCTGATGGACTACTTATCACATATGGAGCATAAAAGAAAGACAGAGGTTAAGATAATTGCGTGATTTTCTGGCATGAGCAACTGTTGCTATTTCCTGAGGATGAGAAGAATGTTGAAGGAAACACTGAAGGTGAAAGAGCAGAAGTTCAACTTTGGGCAAGTTAGGCCAAATTGGACAGGCTGTGGGAAATACCAGCCTGAAGTTCAAGGAAAAGATACAGACTAGAGATAAAATTTCAAAATAAACTGGATGACAGTGCAGTTACATGAATTTATAACTTGCTGAATACCTCCCAAGAAAAGTTTCAAAAAAGATTCTCAACCTGTCAGATGATTTCTTTCAGCAAACAAAGGGCTAAAATCATGCCTTGAAACTGCTTAACCTTTGTTTCAATAACATGAAAGAAGATAGAGTATGCAATGCACAAAAATCAATGTGCAGAAAACATAATTCGGTATATAAAGCCAACTCAGAAAGATCAAGAAAGACCAGAATGATGGTCCAAAACCAAGATAAACTTAAACAAGAATCAATATAAAGTACAGAATTTGGATGTTACTGATGGATTAAATGCTTAAGTCCAGAAACGGGGCAACTTGGTTTCACAAAGTTCATGGAAAAAGCACTCTCAAAAAGGCAAATGTCATCTGAAGTATATGACTTGTCTTTGAATGCACTGGGCAGATCAAGTCAGGATACAACTCACAAGAACCCACACAGGTTGCCCCATGTGGGCAGAAGGGGTAACGTGGTCCAAGGGATATTCTGGAAATGATTTCTCAAACTGGAGCTCTTTGGAAGACAAAGACCAGGATATCCACAGGTATGAACACTACCTTGTGGGAACAGCTGAAGGACTGAGGATTTCAGCCTAGAGAAGAGAAGGTATTGGCAGAATGAGATGGGGACATCACTGCTGTTTTCAAAGCTTTGAAGGACTGGCACAGAGCAAAGTAAACTAGAATCACCTGGTAGATTTTACAGATCTAGTGGTTCATTAGAACGATGGGCTGCCAAAATGGAAAATGTCTGCCCCAAAAAGAGCCAAGTCTCTGCCAAAAGGGTGCATGTAGGTAAAGAATTCTACTCGTCTATTAGGGGGACAGCCCTTTCCTCTAAGCTCTGAAACAGGCTATTGTCACCTCTACAACAGCCCTCCCCATCCTGGGGATGTCACCCAGTCCTTTGTCCCTTCCTACTTCAAGGCTCCTTATGTACAGGGGCCATACTTGTCAGCTCTGGCTCTGCCACTCCTCACTCAGAGCATGGGAGGTGCTCAGGAAATGTGTGCTGACAACACAATGTCAGGAAGGAATTCCAACATGGGGCAAGAAGGGGTCCTTTGTAAGCAAGCCCCCAGCCTATGATGCAATAAGGTGGGTCACATGTAAACTACAGGTGCTCTTACTGTCAGGCAATATCACGTTAGCATATTTTATACCTGGCTCCATCAACTCTGAGACAGAATCAAAAGGGTCGCGATAAGGAAAAAGCTTCTCTCCTGCCTCCGGAAATGAAGTCGTCCTTCCAGGAACATAGAATATCAGAGGCACACGGGTAGTGACATCAAAATTGCTGTACTTGGCCCATTCTCCATGTTCACCTAGAGCCCACCCTGATTGATAAAGAACACAGAATACAGACAATTAATAATCATATTACAGCTTGTTTATTTTAGAAACCATTTCATTTCCTGTTGTAAAAACCAGAGGAAGTAAAAAATCACCTGAAGAAAGAAATTCTTCTAGAATTACAACAAAAAGGGTGATTTCACCTGAATGCTATTTTATTCAAAGTCAGATATTTGTCCTCAATGAGGAAACTTCATTGGAAAGGAAAAAGGAAAAATAATATTAAATTCCCAAACTCAAATATCTTCTTTTAACAAACAGCTAGCGATATATACCTACACTGGGTTCCATGGGACCACAGGTTCCCACACACACATGCCTCCCCTGATAAGACAGGCTCATTCTTGACTGGGCAGGGACCCTGAAAGCCATAGTGTCATCATTGTTCTGTTCTGTGCCTACCTAGATCTTTACGCATGTCCCACAAGGTCAGGTTATCAGTTTTGGTTGTGTGCCACCAAAATCTGAGCTGTGGAACTGTGGAATAATCATTCAAATTCAAAAAAGACAAGGATATCTTGCTTAATTTTTAAGACATACCATACATGGAGTAAAACAAAACTTCAGATTCCATATCCTAAACCCTGATTAAAAACAACTATTAACACTGATTTAAAACTTCCCTTGCAAAAGATAGTTTGAATACCCCAAGTTGAAAGTTCTCAATATTTTTAAGTTTCAGCAACCTTTTGGTACAAAAAACGTACATGACAGAAATTGTACATTGAGTATTTAGTGTTATAAAAATAACCAAAGATTAAGTGATTCACTTCTATTAACACAATGAAAAAAAAATAGAGAAAAAAAATAACCAAAGACACCAAAAGCTGCCATGGTTGGATTGGAGAAGGCATGGAAATGCACCTGCATTTGATTCATCACAGCCACATCTTCTGGCATCCGAAAGAGGAACATGTAGAGTACAGTGCAAAACCTCACTGGCTCAATCTACAGATGATGCTGGGGTTACCAGTGGAGTCCCAGCCTGCCCAGCCTACAAGAGCAGGGCCAGGACCTGTTCTGAATCAACAGTGCGCTCCTAAAAAGACCCCAAGTGGAAAGGAATCTCTCACCAATCAGTAATCAAAACAGACTTCACGCCCATCACAGATGCTTAACGTGTCTGGCTATCAGTGCTGGGAGTTAATGGCACCTACAGAGAGCCAGGTAGAGCTCAGTGGGAGAGGCAGTTTCCACAGCTGACCAGTCCCATGGACTGAGGGGCAGCCCCGCCCACCACATCTCCACTCTGTCCAGGAGGACGAGCCATCCTTGACCCATGATGACTGGTGAACAGCTGGGTTATGTACAGGCTCCTAGGGCACCAGCTTGGGAGGCATGTTGTCCCAGTCTGGATGGAATCTAAAAGGTTGAGGGTCGAGAAGCCGGTGGGACAGGAACGTGAGGGACCCTGGCAGTGGGACCTCAGGACTCAACCCCCAGAAGGCTGACAGGGGTGAAGGCAGAGGCTCTGAAGGTACATGAGCCAGGTTCTCAGTGGTACTGCTGACTATGGGCACTCAGCCTATCGGCCTCTGCTGGTCATGGTGGGCCACCCAGCTCCGAGCAGAGGTGGCCCCGGACCCAGCAAAGGGCCTGGCACCTGGAAAATGCTCAATAGCCATGGACTACACAACTGTAAGAATGCATTTATCAATCTTGTGCTGAGCCTTGGTCTGTGCCACTGCAGCCAGGAACAAAGACCCGAAAAAGTCTTGCTGAGGAGAGCATGTGCCAGTGCCAGCCCCAAGGATCCCTTGAGAGATCAGGAGGAACAAGAGGCCAGTGACCTTTACAGGCAGCTCAGGTTTCTAGCTCCTGCCCCAGAGGCCCAAGATGAGGACATGGCAGCACAGGGGGCACCCAGGGAACCTGAGCTCAAGGAGAGGTAGGTGGTCAGAAGCACCTGAGATGCCAGTTACAGCGCACATTCCTGTGCCCAGACTTGAGGTCCCATGAGAGAAGGTGCAGAAACCAACATGTTTTATTAGCTCCCAGGTGGTTCTGATACAGGATGTCCAAGGAGGACACTTTGAGCTGAGCTACTTATAATCAATTGCAGCTACCTCAGAGCAAAGAGCATGTCCAAGTAGAAGAGGAAACCAGGCACTGAAAAGAGGGGTCAGAGATGGATGGAAGATCATTAGGAATATGCAAAAAATGATAGCATTTCTATGCATAATAAAATACTACAGACTGACTTTTACAAGAGAAAAGATAGGCCCTATAAGAAATGACAAGAAGAATTGTCTATGACATTCAGTGGGAAAAAACTAAGGAACATAACCATATGTATCATGTCTTGTGATAAGCTACATGGTACATGCATACACATGTATAACATACATCCCATGTGCTTATGTGCACAGCCAAAGGCTGCCAGGTGGAGCCCCAATCCGTCGGCACAAGTCAGCCCTGGGCAGGGGGATAAGAGAGCAGTACGTTCTTGCCCTGCAATGTACACTCTGCACCCTTTTTTCTTTTTATGATGAGTACGTGTTATGACTTACTATTGTCCTATTGCATATTTGATGAAAGAATTATTTTCCTTTTTCTAGGTATGATAATGGTATTATGGTTATACTTCAAAGGAGGCAATACTTTTTAGAGATAGTGAGCAGAAAACAAAACCATCTGGAATTTCCTTCAAAACAATTCCAGGGTGGGATAGTGGGTGAGGATGAGATGAACAAGATAGTGTGAGTGGGGTACTGGGGGAGCTGCTGTTTTATTCTCCACTCTTGGGTATGTTGAAAAGTTTTCAAATTAAAAAGAATGCTTTATAAAAAATTTTAGAAAAAGAATGCTTTACAAAAGATAGTTCCATTTTTGGAAAAAGAGGAAACAGCCTTAGAAGACATGGCAGAGAGGACACTGGGGATGAAGGTGGGTAGCATGGAGCCAGGTCTAAAGTCCTTGCTGGGTTCCGCCAGGATTGTTCTGGATCCTCCTTCTAAAAACTAAAAGTCTTCCAACCCTCTAGGTTAGAAATGGGGGTTAAAAGAGCTCCCCCACACAAATGGAGGGTTCCTGCTGCATTTACCAAGAAAAAAAAGTTGCTACAACGCTACCCACCTCCACTCCACAAGCATCCAAGATAGAGGTCTCAGGACTAATAAGTTTATCATAAAAGTACCCCCAAGACGCCAGACTATGGGCACCACTGATTCACAAAAGAGAACACACCTACGTTTATGGCAATTTTAAAAAGCATGTTTCACAGGAAAGTTCAGATGCTCTCACTCACCAGGGTGTTTCAAAATGCTTACCATGATCTGAGGTAAATGCAATGATCGTGCTATTGGTCAACTGAAGATCATCCAAAGCACTCAAAAGGTGGCCCACCTGTGTGTCCAAATATGAAACAGAGGCAAAGTAGCTCTGGCGGATTTTCCGCTGCAAATAAAGAAAAAAAAAAGAGTGACTGCAATTTAAATTGCCATGGCATACACAGAGATAATGTCTATCTGAGCATCTCTCTCAATCCCAACCCCTTAGTAGATGCCCTTGATGATTTTTCCAGCCAAAACATAAAACTCCTTTTCCTACTATCTGCATCCCTTCACCCGCAGTCACAGCAAAATCTGCAGGTCTAAAAGATTCATTTCTAAGTGAATTAGCTTTCACTTTAGGGCAGGGATCACGGTAGATTGATAGGTCACTTATTGCCCCTTTCTGTCTCCTCCACATAATCTGACGCATCCCAGGAGATGAGCATGTATACAGACACTGATCCCTCAGCTCCTCCAAAGAGAGGCTATGCATGCTCTGATGCAGGACATGCCAAAGATACAATCCAGCTGCATTAATTTCCTGTGGCTGCTGCAACAAAGTACAAGAAACTGGGAGACTTAAAACAACCGAAATGTATTGTCTCCCAGCTCTGGAGGCTAGAAGTCTGAAATCAAGGCATTGGAAGGGCCACCATCTCCCTGAAGGCTCTAGGGGAGGATCTTGCTCTCCCTAGCTTCTGCTGGTGGCTGCAATCCTTGGCTTGTAACTGCATCATTCTAATCTCTGTCCGCATCTTAACATGGAGTTCCTCCCGTGTGTCTCTCTCTCCCCTCTTCGTATAAGAACACCATCATATCAGATTAGAGCCCACCTTACTCCACTATGACCTCAGCTAATTACATCTGCAATGACCCTATTTCCAAAAAAGGTCACATTCTGAGGTACTGAGGGCTAGGACTTCAATGTATCTTTTTTTTTTCAATGTATCTTTTTATTGGGGGGAGGGCACAATTGAACCCATCACAACAGCCCTGAGTGAGCCTGTGCTCTGACCACTCTTTAACTCAGCAAAAGATAGCAATTGCTTGTCTTCACAGACCAGGGCTGTCACATGAAGCTTATTTCTATAAAACTCTTAGCAGTCAGGAGAAATACAAGGGATGGATGAGAGAGCAGCATACCTGCCCCAGTCCCTGAACCCTAGGGGAACTTCGGGAATAGCCAGGCTGTGCCCTGAAGTAAAGGATGCATTGGTTCCTCCTGGGCTGACTCACCGCAGCCGTGTTCACAAACGTAAGGAAAAAGATTAATTCCCTAACTCCACTGGGGGTGAGATACAAGAGAGCCATGGACTTATAAGACCAGCCCTTGCACTATCAGCTGGACCCACCAGCTGCTTCTCGTCACTGCCAGAGTGAGGACAATCAGGACACTCACTTGTTGTGCCCTTGTGGTGAAGAGAACAGATATACATGTAACCTTCTAGAAGAATTATGGAGAAGCCTGGCTACTTAAAGTCTGCAGCCTATAATTTGGGGAACTTTGGTCCTCCTGGGGACCAAGACACCTGTCAGGATGGCTGTGTCCTATACAAGGGTACTCCCTTCTTCCTATGCTGGTTCCTGGAATAAGGCAACAAGCAGACATGCTCCTCACCCTCAGTGAGCCACCTATCCAGTGAGGACACAATCACAGAGACAAGAAAATACATATATTATTGGTGGGGCCCAGGAATGAGACAGGAGAATGAGCCCTGGGAAGGTCAGGGAAGGCCTCAGGGAGGACTTAGCATTTGAGAAGAGGTGCCTACAGCCTGACAAGTGAGGTTGGATGCTCTGTGCAGGGGCTGCAGTGCAGGGAACAGAGTGGCCGTGTCTGGGCAAATGTGGCTGGAAAATAAAATGGAAGGGCAGAGGGTAAGAGGGGACACTGAAAACCTAGGTCAGGGCCAGATAATATGGACCTGGTGGGCCCATCCAGGGTACAGAGGTCCCAGGCTGTAGGCCAAAGGGTTCACTGAGGTATTTCAAGGCGAGCTGATGCAATCTGGGGTGCAGATTATTAAGAGTCCTGTGGCAGCAGCGCAGATACTGATGCCAGGGCCTTTAGACAAGATGGCACTAGACCACTGCTGGGTACGTAAGAGGCATTCAACATACTTGTTAAATGAACAAAACAAAGAAAAACCCACTGCAGTGGTCCAGAAAGATGAGCTGAAGGATCCAGACAATGGTATGGATTTGAGAGGAATTTAGAGAGATCAAGTGGGCACAGGGAAGGGAGTGATGCAGAGGAGAGGGAGGAGATGAGGAACCTAAGGGTGATCCTGGGTGTCACATTCAGCTGGTGGCACAATTCACAGGCATGTGTGGGCAGGGGACACAAGAGGAAGGAGAAGAGGCAGGCAAGGGGTGATGGCCTGGCCACGTGGAAGCCTATGGAGCCGAGGTTGCCATGGTCATGTGACTGGGAATGGCTCTTGCAGGCAGGTGGACACACACGTTTGATTTTTTTTTTATTTCCTCTTATTATGGGGGTACAAGTATTGTTAGGGATACAT
>VBSM01003018.1:12515413-12540926 GCA_008086735.1 Cheirogaleus medius
CACTTGGGTTGTTTCCGTGACCGTGCAATAGTGAATTGTGCTGCCATAAACATTTGGGTGCAGATGTTTTTATAATACTAAGTAAGTCTTATGCTCTTTTGGGTAGATGCCCAACAATGCTATTGCTGGGTTGAATGGTATTTCTATTTCTATCTGTTTGAGGTATCTCCAAATTCTTTTCCACAAAGGTTGCACTAATTTGCAGTCCCACCAGCAGTGTAAGAGTGTTCCTATCTCTCCACATCCTTGCCAGCATTTGTTGTTTGGGGATTTCTTGATACAGGCCATCACGTTTGCCTCACACACGTTTGAAAAGCATGGGTGAGGCCCGGGTTGGAGGCGTTATCCTGGGAGTCATCTACCAGCAGGCCTCAGATGAGCCCAACTGGGGAGAAGGGGCCAAAAGGATACTGTGGAGGCCCTGGGACTGAGCCTGGGGAGTGGCACCTAAAGTGTTAGACAGAAAGAGGAGTCTGCCGTGGAGCCTGAAGCAGGGGGCCCAGGAGGCAGACACTTCCAGAAGGGGTTGGTCACCAGTGAGAACATGGCACAGAGTTCAGGGAAGATCAGGACCCACAAGATGAATTTTACTGTCCAAAAAGGTCAGTGCTGACCCAGGTGAGAGAACTCTTGGTGGGACAGGGAGGTGGAAGCCAGAGTGGAGGTTGAATAATGAATGGGCAGAGGCCACAGACACAGCCAGAACAGCCCATTTTTCACTCTCCCTTGAAAGGCAGGCAAGAGTAGGAAGGGAGGAGAAACAGGCAGGAGCTAGGGAGGCAGGACTTTTGAAGCTGAGAGGGACAGAGCACATACAGAGGCTACAGGGAAGGTGGGCGGGAAGGAAGACCTCACTTGCTCCACTCACAGACACTGGAAGGAAGGGAAAGGAAGAGCAGCAGCAGGGAGTCAAGTCCCTGCTACTCTTCATCAGAGACTGGAGAGAAGACCTCAAGCCCAGCACACGTGAGGGAGAGTCTAGCTATCAGTGACAGAGATTACTAATAGCATCCATTCACCAAGTACCTGCTGGGTGCCATCCGATCCTCTGAACCACCCTTTCTGTAAGAACTCCAAGGCTCAGAATGGTGAATGAACTTGTGCTGAGTCAACAGCTGACAAGGAGCACAGCCAGGATCTGTACCCACATCCATCCTGCACTGCACATTCCCCTCCCATTGGCTGTGCACTAACCTCCGTTTCTAAAGCAGGAAAGGTGGCCATCTGCTGAGAAACAGGGCAGAGGGGTGGCAGGGGCTGGAGAGGAGTGGTGAAGAGGACACGCAAGAGGAGCCAAGCAGGGAGCTGGCCTAGGGCTTCTGGGACTGGCAGCTGAGGGCCTCCCTGCCTTGTGGCTGTGTAGATTCTCTCCAGCAGCCCTCAGGACTTCGGATGGAGAGTAGAGGGTGTGGCTGGACTGTCCCATGATCAGGGTATTGCAGGTGGGGCAAAGATAAATGGGCAAGTCTGCTGAGGGGCTGGCAAGACAAAGTGAGTTGCCGCAGGGCCTTAACTATTCAGGGAAGGAGCGAAGGCAAGAGGCCACCTAGACACACGGGGGAGAGTAGGACTCTACATAACACATGGGTGATCTCCATGAGACATGTGGGCAATGAGGGCATAAAATGAGGAAGCTGCAAGGAAGAGGTTGTGGTCAGGGTGGTGACCAAGAAGGAGCAAGCCACAAACTCCCAGTGTGGCTCCTGTGGTCACTGGCTCATGTATAGCTGAGCTAGAGGTCTGGGGCTGAAGAGAGCCCAGAACTGAGAGGCTCGAGAGTGCCCCCAGAGAGTACCTGGACGTGGACACCCAAAGTTGCGAAAAGATGGTAAGCAGGGCCTGAGTCCGAGGGGAATGTGGGGCAGGGACCAGCACATGTGCACCAGGGAGGCCCTCTGGCCACACTGGCCACTGTGTATGAGGAGGGAACTAGAGAACTTAAAGGAAACCTCCCCATGCAGCTGACACTGTCCTAGAAGCTTCTACATGCTCTTTAGCTCGCACTGAAAACCTCCGAAGTAGATGTTATCACAGAAAACTGTAACCCATCTTGTTTCCATTTTACAGAGAAGGAAACTGACAGAGAGATAAAATCACTTGACAGAGGTCAAGCAGCTGGTATGGAGTAGAATGTGAATTGAAATCCACGCTGTGCTGGAAATCAACAAATCCAACCATGGGGCTTTGGAGTTACACATCCTGGGAGAGAATGGGCTCCACCTGTCACTGCCTTTGTGTGGTCAGGCAAGTCAGTGCACCCCTCTGCTTTTAGCTGCCTCAGCTGGACAACAGAGAGAGCAAGTACCTCACAAAGTTCCCATCAGGACCAAAGGAGATAGCACACATAAATAAGTACCCTTCCTGACACACAATCCATTGTAAAGGGTCCACTTTAAGTGACCATCACTAACAAGGGATCCAAGTGAGCCTCAGAGCTGCAACTGGAGCCACGTCACTATTGGAAGCCCAGAAACACGAAATCAGGAAACAAACTGATGAATTTCTTGCTTTCCAAATTCTCCCCACTTGCCATCGGAAACTGAGGAATCAAATAGATTTGAGGAATGCACACCCCTCACCACCCAAACTCTTGCTGTGCAAACTCAGGAGCCAAATAGGTTTGGATAGCAAGAGATAACTGTATGTGTTGGTGTGGTTTGGTTTTAAACAATATACTATATGACAATGGTTCTCAAACCTCCGAGTGCATATTAATCACCTGGTGTGCTTTTTGGGAAATTTTCTAAGTCTAGGTGGGCCAGGACTCTGCATTTCTAATAAGCCCTCCTAGCAGGTAGTCCAGGAAGCACACTTTGAAAATATTGCCCTCTACTATCTCCTATTGCCTGCCTGTTGCAGTATTCACGTGGTAAGTGAAGGGCAGGGCTTTGTGTGGAATATTCCAGAAAGAGCATTATTAGTCAGCATGTACTCTGTTCTCGCCAGGAGAAAGGGGGTTGATAAGCCAACATGAGGCTTCTAACTCTGTGACTGCTCTACCCCTGTATCATGGCAAAGGGACACCAAACATCACAGCTGGATGGCACTGGCCATGATGGCGTCCCAGTTCCCTCTGCCCTAAGGCCCTGCTCACCAAGCCATTCCCTGAGAGTGGCAGCTGCCAGTGTAGGGTTTTTCACAGAGGAAATCTACAAATACCAGCAAACTGAGCATTCCGGGCTGTTCAGGAGTTACCCACCACCCTACAACTGATGAACTGTCAACTCAAATTACACAGCATCCCCCATCAGTTAGAGATGATCACCCAGGCTACTTCCCCATCCCTATGCCCACATGTAACAAGTCACCAAATTTCTTGATGTCCTCTTCTTTGTTTTCTTTGGAAGCTGAAACACTGGTAGGGAGACTCTTGATCCACTCAGCACTGCCTATGTCCTAAGCACCTACAAAACACCCCTGCCCCAGCACTTCACACAATGCCTTGCACAGAGAAGGTCCTTAATAAGACATTACGGATGGAGTAGTGCCTACTGAGAAAAGTGGCTTCACCTATGACATCATGCCATCAGTGCCTAATATATCCCCAAAGGATGTCCTTGGTACCTGAAAATCCACAGGAATTGGGCCATAGGGCACACTTATGTTTAAGGCTTGGACGTCCTCCCGCTGCCTGATGTCCATCCAGGGGTTATAGGCCACAGGGGGTAGGCCATCAGGGACCTGGTGATCAGCAGCCAGGGTTATGTTCTCCAAGGGATACAACTTCTGGAATTCCTTGGGGGAAAAGCACACAAAGCCACAAAGTTGTCACTCTTTTGGCAAAGTCACAAGTCTGTGGCTCTATTGGTATTTATATTGCCTTTCCTAGGAGCCTGTGATACACTTATACGGCAGCTTACTAACATCCTCCAAGTACTTACCCGCACCTGGAAGGCAGGCCTTAGGTCACCCTTATGAGATGCCAACAGCAAGGAAATCATGCAACTTCTATTTCCTACAAACTGAGCAGTGACAGATCTTGCCTCATACAAACAGATACCCTCCTGTCCCTGTCCCTACCACACTCCCAACTAGAAAAGTTATGGTGAGGTGTTGTAGGTTCCCAAAACTACCCTCAGGTTCAGTAATTCACTAGGAGAACTCATGGATTCAGTGTATAGTCGCGCTCACAGCTATGATTTATTATGGTGAAAGGATACCAAACACAACCAGAAAAGGGAAAAGGCACATGAGACAAATTCTAGAGGAAACTAGGCACAAGCTTTGAGTTCTCTCCCAAGGAAGTCACACAGGATACACTTACTTCTCCCAGCAACAAGTTGTGTGACAACACATGTGAAATGTCGCCAACCAGGGAAGCTCAGTAAAACCTCAGCACCCAGTTTTTATTTGGGGTTGGTCATGTAGATACCCTATTCCTGGAGCACACCAAACTTCCAGGCTCCCAGAAGGAAAACAGGGTTTCAGCATAAACTGTAATGCTTGCCTAAACAGTTTAGGCACAGCAAGCCACTCATCAGTTCTGGGAATGGTCAGGATACTCCCAAAATCAAAGTTCCCAGATGCCAGCCAAGGGCCAATCTTGTACGCAGGCCTTTCAAAGGATCACCATCTGGCTGGCTTTTTAAACTCTTTTCTGCAAAGAGGCAGGAGAGGTGAGTCTCACAGGCTTCTATCAAGGGGGCTGACAGGTCCTGCTAGGAAGGCATGATCCCCTGGGCCAATCAAAGCAAGATACCTGCAGCATCAGAGGCATGCCTTCTGGTCTCTACTCTCATTACATGCGAGGGGCATTCTTTAAAAAGTCAAAAGGATGCTCAGGCCTGGGGAAAAGATGAGAGGGAAAAACTGAAAAAGATTATAAAAAGGAAAAGACTACATGCTCTAAATGACATACAAGCAAGTACAGGATTTGATGTTCTAAGAAGCAATGAAGTGCCCTGGATTTAAGGGGTCTGACCTGACAGGCTCAGCGGGGAAAGGCAGTTGTCGAAGAGGGCTTCATGTTCCCTGGAATTGGTTCCCAAGGATCATCCCTTATTATAGACTTTGGCAGCCTGCTTTAACTCACTTTTCTGTGATGACCTCACCATCCAACCCAACATTTACTCTATGAGTTCAAGGAAAGGAATAAAACTCTCCAGTGGAGGGAAGTGGAAAGCCAGGTACTTCTTACAAGATTCTTACATGTTCTTGGCCTTGACCTCTGAATCCCATCTCCACTCCACCGAGTACACTAGTGCCCAACAGGCATCTCTGGTGACTGGGGACAGAGGATGTGGCCACCTTTCCTACACAAATTATTCCCTCAACAAACACAGCTGTTCTGGCTGTGCTATATCAGCCCTCAGCCAGCTCTTCACCTTGGGGTATCTGAAGGGGATATGTGGCTTATGATATCCAATGGCCAGGAAGAAAGGAATGGATGACATTTTCATCTTTTCCAACAATTGTATGGCTTGCTCAGTGCTCTGTTTGTCAGGCAAGGTGCCCTCGGGCACATCCACCACATCCACAGGGCAAAGCAGGTTGGCATGAAGTTCTCCATCTGGTCCCCGACATGTCTTTCAAAACAAAATACATAACATCAGCTTTTTAAATACAAGAAATAAAAGTCATGAAGGTAGCACATACATGGATTTTACATTCATATCACCAGCCCATTAGGTCTTAGTAATTCATACTGAACAGGTACATTAGTAGTAAAACTAAAACAGAGAAGTGTTTTTTTATTTTGTTTTGTTTTGTTTTCCAGGCAGGGGCCACAAATCTACCAGCACTTAGTTTCTTGCTGCTAATTCTCTGTCTCTAGATCATACCTAATTAAAGGAAATCCAAGTAAACTAATTATCAAAAATATCTATCTCCAACTCACCAATAAGAAGATAAATAAGCTAATTAAAAATGGGCAAAAGACTTGGATAGACATTTCTCCAAAATGTCTCCAAAACAAAAGAAGCCAGATATAAATAACTATATATTATATGATTCGATTTATATGAAATGTCCAGAATAGGCAAAACTACAGAGATAGAAATTAAGATCAGTGGTTGTCACACACTGGGGGTTGACAGAAAATGGGTAATTATTGGTAATGGGTACAGAGTTTCTTTTGGGAGTGATAAAAATAGTAGAAAATTGATTTTTGGTGATGGTTGCACAACTCTGAATTTACTAAAAACCACTGAATTGTATACTTTAAAAAGGAGAGCTTTTATGGTATGTGAATTATATCTCAATAAGAAAATTAAAAAGAAAAAAATCCTGTTTTAAATTTCAAAGACAGACTGAGACTTGTAAGTGACAAGGTCCCAGTCAACTGGAAAAAGCTGATAGTCTATGGAATTTCCAGATCCTCAGCTACACCATGCAAAGAATGAATCCTTCTGCTTCATTTCCCAAAGTGGCCATGCTGGCCATAAGGCCAAAGTTAATTTTGACCATCACTTGTACATCACAAAGATCCAGGCACTGTGCCGGCTGCTGCTCCATCTCAAAGAAGAGTGGTGTCCTTTCACAACCCTGTCTTGCCCACCCTGCCTGGGCAGGACAGCCCAGCACCTGCCTCAGACCACTTGCTCACCCTCTACATATACATTATCTGCAGCACTCAAGGGGGATTTGGTACTGTTAGATCTGCCACTGTGATAAGAAATGGGGGGGGGGGGCACTGAAGAAACAGGGGCCTGGCATTTGTAAGTGAGGCCACTAAAAAGTAGCAAGATGGCTTCAGGGAATTGAAAAATTAAGATGGGGTCTTCCAATCTCATTCTGTTCCTACTTAAGCCACAAGCCAAAGGCCAGAGCCCTGGGTGTTCACTGTATTCTGAAATGGAAAGCTGTTAAGAATTTAGAACAATACTCTGTATCCCATCCCCAAATCCTCACCCTTCTTCCCCACATGAAGTCTTCAAAAACCTCAGAGGTGCATTTCTCAGTTCTCCAGATGGTTTCCTGAATTTTTTAAATGTAGGTTTTAGTTTCATTTGTACATTGGGGATTCCCCCAAACCAAGATTTTAGAGCCTCATCCAGAGTGAGCACCAAGGAGCCATTAAATGAGTCTGATGCATTAGGGCCTAAGGTCCTAGAACAAGGAGTACCCACCAGCTTCTAAAATAAAGCCACTGTTCCCATCAGGCCTGATGCTAAAGATCCCAACACTTGTCTCTGTCAAAACACTATCACCAATGTTTAACCGCACAGTATAACCAGCTTGACAGAAAGTGTAGTATACACAATAGTTTGTTTGCTAGACAAAGAAAAGTGGTTTCTCCTCAGAACAGTGTACCTTTCACAGCCTTACCTTAGTGTTTTCATACTTCTCGGAGGAGGGATGATAAGGAGGAAATGACCAGCTATATGGAGAATCATCACTATGATTGGAAGATATACCTTGACGGGGAAAAAAAGTTATTAAATAAAACATGAAGAGTCTTTGACAACCCATCCTCTCAAATTAAAACTTGTGTAAACAACTGGAAAAGTGAAACCTCCCCTCTTTGGGCCTCAGTTTCCTCAGCTATGAAATCAGAAGTTTAGGCCAGATGATGAAAAGTCCCCTCCAAAGCCAATTCTCTAGGTTTCTATTTGAGTCCTGAGCATCTGACTTCCTGGTCCCTAAGCCCTGGTGATTTGTAATAGGCTCTGTGAAAGGAATCCACAAGGGCAAGATGAGCCAGCCCATTACAACAGCACAGTTCCCTAGAGCCCACACGGGAGCCTCTTACCAACCCTGTGAAGAAGGGAGCAGAGGCATTGGCCCCACCACGGGGCAGGCGGGGAAAGGAAGGCTCAGAGAAGCTCTGTGCCTTGCCCAATGCCAACCAGATAGTAGAAGAGTGAGCCAGGACTCCAACTCGTGCCTTAGGACTCCAAGTTCAAGTGCTTATTTATGAAACAGAAACCCACACCTAGGTTTGTAGTTTACAGTCTATTTGGGAAGACACAATAACAGCACATGAAACCAAGGAAGCACTGCCAACTGTCAAAAGAGTTGAAGTGCCACGTGGGGGAGCCCCCAGGCACAAAGGTGATGTGGGTCAAGTGAGAGTTTGCAGGGAGGACTTCTAGGAGTCAGCAAGGCTTTCAAGGGATAAGAAGGGAAGTGCAGCCTATAGAAGGAGGAGTAGAGAGGGGATCGCAGGCAAAACCATGAGAAAAAGATCATCAGTTATCATGGCCACCCACCCAGTGGGGCTCCAACCAGAAGCACCAGAGGAGGCAGGACTTGAGAGGAAGAGGGTACCAGGTGGAGGGCCTATTAGCACAGCAAGTGTGGTGGCAAGAGCACACAGGAGGCTGATGGACCTGAGTTCAAATCCTAACACTGCCTCTTAGCATCTGGGCAACCTCAGGCAAGCTACTTGACTTCCATGCACCTCAACTTCTTCCTCAGGAAATGATGACAATGCTACAAACCCAGCTTGCTTGCTGTTGAGAGGAAAAGGAATGGTCACCAAAGTAAATGGCATGTACGTAACTGGCACTCAAGGTGGCTACTATCATCCTTGAGCAGGTCCAACACTGATAGAAAAGGATCTTGTGAACAAAGATGCATCGGAAAGCGTGTTTCCACGAGGACTACAGGCAAAGCTTTTGTTCTCTGGCTAAGACACGGTGATTAGGGCCTGATCCCCAAATCCAATCGTTAGGAGGAAGGAGGCCAAGCAACATCACTCAGCCCTGGTCTGGCCTCCGTTCCCAAAGCACAATCTCCTCCCTCTGCTATATTTCCTCCTCACTCCAAAATCGTCACTTCCCTCTAGCTGCCTGCAGGCAAGGGCTGAGATGATGTGAGTACCAAACTTGCCGAAAGTTCTACTGATGTTGGGCTTTCCGCTGTGCAATATGACCCCTGAGAGATTCACCTTCAAAACTGGGCCTAACTTAGCACAGTTCAATGTTTCCCTCAACCTAGACTGGCCAGCTAGGTTCCTGGAAAAGGTTGCTAAGCCTATCAGTGAAACCAGTGAGCAAAGGGAGAGAGAACGTTCAAGTTGTCACCCTAACGACAAGCTCCATACTTACGGAGCTCCTACTTTCCAATGTACTTTCATACTCATGAACTACCCAGATCGGGACACTGGGAGGTAGTTAAGACAGCTATGACTCTAGTTTCCCAGGTAAGGAATCTAAGGTTCCAAGAGAATGAACAATTTGCCCAAGGTCAACAGTACAGTTAAGAAGTGGTATAACTGGGATTGAGTGCCCAGATTCCTGGTGCTACTGTCCATCATAAGTTCACTCTGCTTCCAAAGATGCTCATGCCAGCTATGACAGTGAAGACCTGAAACCATTTGGACTACAGCATGGTACACCTGTATGTTAGACTACTATGCTGTCATTAAAAGTGACTTTTTTATGATGAATAACTTTATGGGAAAAAGTGTTTTTAAAAAAATTCAGGATATAAAATTGTATATAGAGGATAATCTCAAATCAGAAAAATAACATGCTCAGAACAGGGAGAACATCAAAATGTAGCTAGCCTCAAAGTGACAGAATTATAAGTGATTTATATGCTTTAGTTTATACTTTCCTTTTTTCCATTTTTATTGGTCAAATAATCATGCATCATTTCTAGAAATATGCAACTATTATGTACCCATAATAATTTTTTTTAAAGCTTTAAAGTTTGTACTTCAACATTGCCATTTTGGTATTAAAGAGAGCGAGTTTATCAAGTAGCATTTAAGTCAATACTGGCAGTCCCTGGCACCTTATAGGCTCTAGGTACCAGCTTACACTCAGCCTCCTGACCTAATTTACAGAGAGTGGGCAGCAGCCCCAGCCAAACCGCAGCCCCCTCACTGGGCAACAAGTCAGTAGCAGCACTGCTGCCACATGTCAGGTCCTCAGATGTTCTCACCCCACTCCAACTTTACCCACAGGGACTCTGAAGGGCAGAGTCATGCCCAGAGCTGCACTCACACTCAACACTGCCACCTCCCCAGCCAGTACTCTTCCTACCATCCAGAAACCAAAGGAACCAAATAGCACAACCAATGGTTTCTGAAAGGAACCAAAACTCCTACCCTTTTTCATTTTGGGTGAGAACATGAAGCCAAGTTGAGTAGTAGTTTTTTGTTTGTTTGTTTTGTTTTTAAGAAAGGCAGCAGTGAACATGGAAGTATCTGCCCAGCCAGGAGATGCCTCTACCAAGACAGCCCCAAGCTCAGGAGGTGATCCCTGTGTTCGGACATGAAACAAGAGAACCCAGACGGGGGACATGGAGCAGTACCAGGGTGAAAGACTTTTCCAACCGACATGGTCACGTAGCCATTCTCCTTGAAGTACTGGGGGATGGTGGAGAAGTTTCCAGCGTGCACCCTCCAGTAGGAGTTGAAGTCATACAGGCGGGTGGTATCGGGTCTCCTCCCGGTGAGGAAGGACACACGGCTCGGGGCGCACACTGCTTGCTGTTAGGAGCAGGAGCAGAAGTCAATGTCCTCACAGCAAAATGTATCTGTGATCTCCAAGGCAACCAAGCAACCTCCCTCCTGAGGCCCCCAGGGAACAGCTTGGTAGCTGACTCATGCAGATCTCAAAGCCACCTGGCAGGATATGGGCCTTGCCCAGGCATCAGACATGAGTTTTCCTGGTGAAATAAGGGGTAGGAATCGGGCCCTCAAACCAGCAGATGCTTGTATGCTCCTATGTGATGGCGTCCCTAGGCACAAGGGGTGGGTGACATTTCTAGGGTCAGCCCTTCAAAGGGCTCAGGGAGCAGAGCTGCCATGACCAGCTGGCTGACCTTCACCCAAGGCCCAGTCAGCAGATCTGTGGGTGGCATTCTGCAGCCCCCTCTTCCTTCTGAGCACCAAGCATTCCCCTATCCTAGGAGAAAGTTGGCCAGGGCACACCCTCCACCCAGAGAGGAGGGGAACCCCTGAAAATACACACTTCCTTGTGAGTGGACAACTGGATTTTCTTGAGCACCCTTTCTGAGACTACGCTTCCCTCTAACAAAGAGATGTCTGGCACAATCAGTGCCATCTAACAACAGTTGAAGGTCCCCCCACCGACCCTCAGTGCATGAGGAGGCACATGCCCATGCCTAGAGGTCCCCAGACATACCTGGGCAAAGGCATTCTGGAAGAGGAGGCTGCGCGATGCCAGTTGGTCGATGTTTGGGGACCTCACTAGCTTATCTCCGTAACAGCCCAGGGAGGGGCGCAGGTCATCCACGATGATAAGAAGGATGTTCAGAGCATCTACACAAGAGAGAAGGGCTTTGGTGAGGTCCACTGCACTGGCACTGAACCTTCCCTCCCATGGTAGGTGCTAGGTTACAGAGAGGCCCAAAGCTGGACCCTGCACCTTGACAGTCCTGCCAGCAAGGGGCAAGTGGGACTGTGCCTCAGCAAGGGCGGGGGTGGGGTGCGAAGAGGAAGCCTGAGTCCTAGGTGGCAGGGTTAGGCTTTGGCCAGGGCCTGGAGCCTCATGGATGAGGGAGGGAGATAGGAAGAGAAGGATGGAGGAAAGGAATGAAGAATTTAGGGGTAGAGGGAAGGATGGATGGAAGGAAGGATTGTTGGATGGAGGAAAAGAGGGAAGGAAAGAATAGATGAAGGGATGGAAGGAAGGAGGAAAGGATGGTGGGAGAGGGAAAGATGGATGGATGGAAAGGAAAAGGGAAGGATGGACTGATGGAAGGAGGGATAGAAAGATGCTGAGGGCAGACGGATGGATGGAGGGAAGGATGGAGGGAAGGAAAAAGAGAAGCATGGATGGCTAGGAGAGAGCGTGGAGGGTTGAACAGATGGAAGGAGGGAAAGAAACAGGGTGGATGGCCAGACGGAGGAAGGAGAGAAAAACTGAGGGAGGGAGGGAAAGATGGATGGATGAAAAAAAGAATAGTGGGAGTGGGGAAAGAATGGATGTAAGCAGGGAAGGAGGGAAGAATGGGGGGATAGTGGGAGGGGGGAAGGGCGCCCCCGCAATCTGGGCGACAGCGGCACCTGCGGCCGGGTTGGCTTGTGCCGCGTTCTTGAGGGCGACGCAGACGGAGCCCAGGACCAGGCCGAGCCAGAGCAGGCCCCGGCCAGGCGGTAGCAGCGGCATTTCTGCCTTGACGCGGCCACTCTGGAGCAGCAGTGACAACCTGCAGCGGGAGAGCCCGGCAGCAGCCACCGCCACGGAGGCCTCCACGTTGGGAACCTTTGAGGACAACGTAAGACTACAGCCAAGGCCCCACAGGCCGGGGGGGGCCAGCCCGAGGAAGAGCGCGCCTGCGCGCTTCTTTCCCCCGCCCCCTGGGGGGCAGGGCTTGGTGGCGCGCGAGGTCTGCGCGCGAGATCCGGGCACAGCGGGAGGGGCTGAGAGAGGAGCGCAGGGCCCCGCCCTCCCTGCTGCATCCAGTTTCGCTGACCTGCTGGCCCGCGGAGGAGAGCTGCCGCCGGGTTTTACTACTCATCCAGTGTCCTTAAATAGCAGTTTCCTGCCTCTTTGCCTTTGTTTGTGCTGTGCCTTTCACCTGGAAGCCCTGTCCTTCCATAATTTCTCTATGAAAGTCATACTTTTCTTTGCTCTCCAGCCCAATGCCATTCCTCTTCAATGAGGCCCTTTGAGAACCCTCCTTCCCCCGTCTAAAAGGACCTCTTTTCCCATTAATTTGTTCAACAAATACTTATTAAGTATTGCAAATATGTATACCAGGCACTGTTGGTGGTGCTGGGGCTCTAAGTCCCTGCCCTGGTGGAGCTTCATAAAACTAAGTAATAAACAGATGACATACGCGGTCTGGAGAAAAATCAAGCAGGGACGGGGGATGCTTGCTATTTTCGAGGGGGTGGCCAGGCAAAGCCTTACTAGTAACGTCACATTTGAACAAAAACTTGAAGGAGGTGAGGGAGCAAGCCACATAGATGTCTGCAAGAAGAGTGCTCCAAGCAGAGGAAGCAGCAATTGCAGAAATAGAATCCTAGCCCTCCACTGTACTATAATGAACACTATTACCAGGATCACAATACTGCCAACACACCTTGATTTTCAACTTTGAGAATTGATCGCTAACAAAGCCCAGGCAACTTAATTATGCTTAAAGAACAATGGACAATGGGAAAGTACTAATGCAGCTATGATGCACTGCTCAGATCTCCCTTTAGGACCCAAAATTTTATTTCCCTAGCTGGCTTAAGAGCTGTTAGCTGCTGTTAGCCCTCCTCAGAAATTGTCTTAGATAAGGACAGTCACCTCGACCAAAGTCACACCTGTTCTCAGGAAGCCCACATGCAATGATTCAACTAGACGGTATAAAGGTCTAGCCTCTTACCCCAACTTGGGACATCTCTGAAAGGCCATCCCAGCTTCAGAGCTCCTTGTGGTTGGCTGAAGCCTTTCTTGAGACTTTATCACTGTACCTGAACTGCACTGGGTTTGTTTGCCCACGTGCAACAGAAAGCCAAACACGGAAGCACTGGGCTTTTCGTTTTGTTTTTGTTTTATTGAGACAGAGTCTTGCTCTGTCACCCCAGCTAGAGTGCAGTAGTGTCATCATAGCTCACTGCAACCTCAAACTCCTGGGCTCAAGCAATCCTCCTACTTCAGCCTCCGAAGTAGCTGGGACTACAGGTGCATGCCATCACACCCGGGTCACTTTTCTATTTTTTATAGAGACAGGTTCTCGCTCTTGCTCAGGCTGGTCTCAAACTCTTGAGCTTAAGCGATCCTCCTGCCTCGGCCTCTAAGAGTGCTAGGATTATAGGCATGAGCCACCTCACCCGGCCTAGCACTGGGTTTTTGCAGCAAGAAAGGTTTATTGTCTGGCAGCCAAAACAAGGAGACAGGAGTCAGACTCAAATCTGTCTCTCTGAGCTGGGGGTTAGGGCAGGTGTTATAGTCAGAGGGTAATGAGGCATGATCTGCTTGGATCTAGGCTGATGCCAGAAGACATGCTCTGACTGGATGTCCATGTGAAGACAGAGGATTGAAGTGATGCATCTACATACCTTCACCTTTGCCATATTCTATTATATTGTCTATAAGCAAGTACAGTCATCCCTTGGTGTCTGTGGGAGATTGATTCTGGAACCCCCCGGGGATGCCAAAATCCATGGGTGTTAAAGTCCCTGATATAAAATGGTGTAGTATTTGCATAGAATGTACACACATCCTCCCATATACTTTAAATCATCCCTAGATTACTTATAACACTAATACAGTGTAAATGCTATGTAAATAGTAGTTATATCATATTGTTTAGGGAATAATGACAAGAAAAAGTCTGCACATGTTCAATACAGAGGCAACCGTCCATTTTATTCAAATACTTTTGATCTGAGTTTGATTGAATTCACAGGTGCAGAACCCACAGGTATAGAGGGCCAATTGTAGGACAATCTACCCATCCTCAAGGGAGGGGACCATTCAAGGACATGTACACTAGGGGACAGGAAATCTTGGGGTCATCTAGAATTGCACCTGCCACAGATGGGCCCTATCTTGAGCCTCAATTCCGCCAGATAACAGAAAACTTAATCTAGTCAATTCCACCTATTCCCAGTTACTTTGGTGTTTTCTGACTAATTACCAATTATTGTTATCAAGCAACTTAGGATTTTCTCATAATTTGCCCCAGGCTATCACCTACATTCTGTGAGGCTCTTAAATTCTGCCACCATATCTGGAGAGAGAGAGCATCTGGTTCTTTTCATTGGCTACCCATACATGCCAGCATCCACTCTGATGTACAATCCCATCCAGCCCTCAGAGATGGCATCCTCTCATACTGGCTTCCAATGAGATGTCCTCATTCTAGCCTGGTTCCTAGCTGCACTGTTCATGCCACTTTCCACTGTGGCATTCTTCGGCACATTGCCTCTTTCCTCTCTCCTCTCCCTTTGTAGGGGCACAGGAAAACTCAGCTGCTTTCCCATGCCACTTTAGTGTCACAGGAACCTCAGGGTGCTACTCCAGACACTTCTGCAGCTAAGCTCTGCTAATCTGGTGTGAGGGGAGCTCTTGGACTCTGTGCACTTTCCAGGGTACCATCCAGCAAGGGAACACAAGTCCCCTGGCCCTTGGGCTTCTACTGCACCCCTCACCTTTGACTCTAACTCCAGGGGGATGGGAAAAACACAGGGGTGAATTGGTAATTATCCCCTGATACCCTACCACAGCAGTAGGGTGAGGCTTCAGGGGAGAGTTCAAGACTTGTATGTCATTCTAGATCCCAGGACCCCTGGATAGGCACTCCTCCTTAATTGCAGGCTCTGCCCCTTCCATTTACTGCCATAGCCCCAGGGCTAGCAATGTTTGCTGGGTTTCTAGAGCTCAGTGGGATGAGAAGCATGACCAGAATTACCTGGATGAGAAAGGAGAGTGTCCCGGGCTGTACTCAGTCTGATACCAGAGAGGGCTCTCTCACCCTGCACAGAGTGGCAGGAAGGGCCCTGGATTCTGTTGACATGTAAAACCATGTCCTGAGGAGCCTAATGTGGGCTGCCACTGTCAGGAAATATGCTGAGCACCAAGGGTGCTGTTCCAAGAAGTGGCTGTCTCAAGATAGGAGAGGCAGCAAATTGGAACTTTGTTCTCAAGCTCTCTTGAGAGTGTAAATGGACAGAACTAGGGCTGGGCCGCCCTGGGGATTGCAGAACAGCAGTAGCAGCCCCATGCTCCCTGGGGCTGGAAACATGTGACATTGTGTTTGGAAAAAATATTGGCCATAAGATGATAGCTTCAATTGAAGGTACATTGCAGGTCTGTGATTTTCTTGGAAACACTTTTAACTTCTTAGCACTTACAAGAACAGGAAACAGGGGGCTCAGGTTTTGCTTCACAACACTGATAATTCCAGATGCTCAATAGCTTCTTCTATAGCCACAAAGTACCATATTAATTTCCTATTGCTACTGTAACAATAGTAGTGACTTGAAATAATCTTCTTACAATTCTAGAGAACAGAAGTTATAAAGTCAAAGTGTTTACAGGGCTACATTCCCTGATACCCTGCCACAGCAGTAGGATGAGAATCACTTCACAACCAGAATCTGATTCTGTTTTATTTTCCAGGAAACAGGAATGAAGCCCCATGGAGCGTAACATGGCAGCTGAGGGGCCAGGCATCATGGCAGCCTTGACATTTGCTGAGCTCCTATCCTGGGTCACACGCTGGATACTTTATAAGATGAGATGATTCTCTCATTATGGGAGTGTCGGCCACAGCCCATTTGCCTTTGGACATCTGGCATCATCCTCTGAATAGTCCCTCCTCCCTTCTTCCCTCCAGTTCTCTCCCCTCCCTCTTCCCTCTCCTCTCCTTCCTTCCTTCCTTTCGTTTTTTTTTTTTTTTTTCAAGCACAGACTTTTCCATCATGCCACAGCACAGCTCTGGGTGGGCAGATAGACAGGACCAGAAAGCAGAGGAGTTCTAGAAACCTCCACCAGGGGTCGCCTAAGCTCTGGTGTTTGCTAGCACTGCTTTAAAGGTGATTCATTTCTTTTTTTTTTTTTTTTAAGTCTTATTTTATAAAGTGTAAGCTTAAAACAAAATAAGAAAAACAGAAATGTCTAATCAGATATTTGGAAGTATTTAACTGTCACTGCGTGAGGTATGACTGGCTCTTTTCCCATTTGAATGGTAGTCATCTGAATGAAGGAGTACATTTGGTCAGCCCCCTTTCGCTGGGTTTGCTCTGTTCCTCTTTACTCTAGAAAAGATTTCTGCTTATTCCTCCAGATCTCTGTACAAAGAGCCACAGGGAAAGGAAACAGCAATGGCTGTTTGGGAAGAAAGGAGGGCTCTCACAGTTGAGGGCTTCCCCACATGGGCTTGGGTGAAGGGTGGGGCTTCTGGTCACTCAGGCCCACCAGTCACAAACCTGAGCCCTATGCCATGGTCCAGCAGGCCAGGCATTGCACACCTGCACTCTTAGGCTCTGACAGCAGATGTGTCTTGCCAAGTGGAGCCCACATCTGTAATGCAGGGCATTGCCCACTTCCTCTAGCCAGTGAAGCAGGAGTGTCACTTCTGAAGTAAAAGCCAGAGGACAAGATGGACTTGGAAGCACAGCGAGGACTTTGCTCATCTTGTGGCATTCCTTCAAGGCCCCCTATCACAGTGTGCTACAAGACACATCTCAGGCATGAATGGATGGAACAGCTAAAGACAGCCAGAAATGTGACACCTTTAAGGGAAAAATCAGAAATGCAGGAGGAAGGGTCTTTGAAGACACACCAAATTACCATGCCCCTTGGTAACCATGTAAGATCAGTGCACTCTCATGCCAAGAAAAAAAAAATCAGCAAGAAGAGCAACTTTGCTTGCTGGGTGAAGAAAATCAGCCCTCTTTTCTATGATGTGAGACTAATTATTAAAAGGGATGGCATGCTTTGCCAAGAATTTCAATTCTGTCTTTACCAAGATGTGAATTCTCTATGTACTGCATGCTGTCTTCTGCTTTTTATTTGAAGAAATGTGGCATTTGGGAAGCAGCAGATGTCACCTCTTGTGAAATCGGTGTGCCACGATATTTTTGTAACATCATTAAAAAGTCTATCAAAATGAGAAACTTCTCTAAGCTCTCTCAGGGACCAGTAAAAACACTCAGGGGAGGAAGGCACATCAGAGGGGATTCTTGCTAAAAGGCATGTGTGTTCATATAAAAAAAAAACAGTTTTCTAAAGTCCCAGCCCACAGCTGGGATTTCTCTCCATTGACTCTTGGAGCTTAAGTGCTGCCTTTAAATCCTGAGCAGGAACTAAGCCTTGAAGCCCCCATCCCAAACCCTGACCTTGTACCCTGGGGCAGAAACCACCAGTTTGTCCCCAGCTGGCTGCCTGGTCCCCACCTTTCTGACTGATGGTGTTTGAGTGGTCACATGATGAGAGCATGAGCCCTGGGATCGGACAGACCTGATTTCAATCCTAGCCCCACCGTGTGACCTTGGACCAATATAATGCCACAAACAGCTGGCCTAGGGAATCATTCCCAGCCTCCAGTAGGCATTCAATAAACAAGGGCTTTGGGTCACAGGTTCTGCCTGCCTGCCTGGACAGACTCTAACTCGTGGAATTCCAGATTTTGGCCTTCCCAGCCTGCTCCAGCTCCAGCCCAGCCAGGGCAGCTACAGCGATTTCTGGCTCTTCTGAGCCCTACATCATGGCTTGTGAACTTCAGGGAGATTCCATCTGGGCCAGTAAAATATTTTTAGTTATGAAGCCACAGCCTGTGGTATGTGGGACTTCAGCCTGCACTCAGGTGATACCCACCCAGCTGTCTGACAGGCCCCAGACAGGCTCCAGGGCTTCATGGGACATTTTACTGAGGCCACTATGGCTCCTATGATCAAGGCAATTCTGGTTTTCCATTTCCAGTGTAATTTGTTTTCTACATCAACAAGCTGCTTAAAGAATAAGTTCCCAGAGGGATACAATAGCAGGCTGGAGGCAGGGTGGCATTAGCACTTCTCACACCACTGTCAGCCCATATTGGGGCCCAAGTCAGACAAAAGACCTCAACACCACTTTCTTGCCTCTCTTTCCTACAACATCCTTGTGGACCAAATTCATCCCAGACTTTTCAACTCATTGAATCTTCACTGCCACCCCAGAACTGTGCATTATTGCCATCTCCAGCATACTGATACACAAATGGAAGCTTGGAGAAGGTCTTCACCAGCTCGAGGTCTCATGGCCAGAGGAACTGGAACTTAGACCTTGGCCTCTTAACCACTATGCAACATTGTCACAGACCCAGGCTAGGGCATTGTTCTGGGCTTCTCAGCCCCGTGCTGTGAGGGTGATCATGGTATGTCCTCACAGGCAACCAAAGCACATGGAAGGTCATGGGGCAAACAGCAGGGGTAGACAGGCAAGAGAGAGTTTTGAGATCATGGGCTGGCAGAAAATCCTAATTTTGCTCAGGGAAAAAGTGTATTTTACAATTCAGGATCCAGATTAGTTCTAATGCTATTACTGTTGCTACCAAGTCTGGAGTGACCGAGGTCTGTACATCTCTGCCCAGAGGATTTTATGACCCAACAACACAGGGGTGTGGGTTCTACTGTCTTCATTTTACATGATGAGAAAGTGGAGGTAATCTGTCAGAGGTCACACAGCTAATAAATGGCAAAGGCAAAATTCAAACTTAGTTCCAGCCAGTGCAAAGCCCTCTCCCTTAGTCCCTGCACTCTACAGATTTGGTGAACAAGAAAACAATGATCAAATGTGTGACCCCAATAAGTGTCATGAAGCTACCCTGGGCTAAGTAAGCACTTGCTACGTGCCAGGCCCTGTGCTAACTGCTTCAGCTTTAAGGCCAACTGGCCTCGACTAGCCATTTTGCCTCCTTTAATGTTCACTCAGGTCAGTTGCTACTCATGATATGGTCTCTATTCCGACTCCTCCCAGGGAGAAAAATGGAGACCACAAAAAGAAGATAATCAAAGATGTTCCTTGAAAAGCTCCTTTCATGTATCTTTCCATCCTACCAAAAGTTAACCAACAGGCTTCCTGGGGACATAGGGGTCTGCCCAGCAGAGTGATGCACAGCAGGCTGCCACTTGGCACCATCTGAGCTCATCTCCAGCAGCACCTCCCATTTGGCACTTGTGAGGAACATGCTATGATAGTAGCAACTGGGTGTCATGCCCACATCTCAAAATCAGAGACTCTTAAAGCAAATGACCCTTCAGAATTGCATGGGTAGGCACAGGCTTTGGCATGACTGCACTGGGAGACCACATAGGGTGCAGGATTTCCTCACACAAGACTCCGTGGGCAGATTTAGGTCATATAAATGACTAGTGGACTCACACGCTCTCCAAAGGCTCTATTTTTAGCCCTTTGTTTACCCCATTTCCCCCAAGGAAAACTGTGGATGGTACCAAATGATATTTCACCTCCCTGGTGCAATTTGGCTGGAGGATGGGGTATCTAGTCATCCAGGTTGACCTGGGGAAGAGCCTCAGTCTCACCTGTCCTGAGAAGGGCATCCCTACAAGGTGAAGGCTAGAGAAAGAACACACATCACATCCAGGAACCTTGGCTCTCTGTAAGGCCTCAACAAATGTTGGCTCTTACTAGTGTTAATATCACACATACACAATCCTTCCTCAAAGAGCCTTCAGGTCAGATGATTTTCAGAATTCAGAAAGGGGATGAGGTGAGTATGCCGTACATCAATAACACTCTTGCAGCATCTAGCAAACACAATGACATTTCTGCAGTTAGATGTATGAATATTAATACCAACTGTGATGATTAAAGAAAATTCAGGATTCTATAAATAGTTTTGTGTCACCCATTTTAGGTTTTACTACCAAAAGAATTTAGATCAAGCTTATGAGAAACCTTTTGGTTTCCAGAGCTTTATGGATTGGGGAATTGTGAATAACAGATCATGGGCCTATATTACCCTAGGCAACAGCCTGGCATCAACCCCCATACAGATCAAGGAAGAGGCTCCTATCCTTACAGATTCCTGGTGTCAAAACAACCCCCAATTCTGAAACCTGTCAGTTTACCTGAGTTGGTTCTTACTGCCTCCCCATTGGCCCCAGGGTCCACTATACATCTTTGGTCAAAATCTATGGATGGCATCTGAATCCCCACCCAGGCCATATCCTGTAGTACCTTTGGGACTAGGGGCCTATGGTCTCACTGCTCTTCTTCCTTCTTCCAAATCTGGAGTTGTTTCACTGTCTGTCCATCTCTCATCTGCAGGTTTCAAGGCTCAGGCCAGCATGCCCACACTCTCTTATCTATTGGCACCTTCCTGGGAAAACACAGATGTATCTTGATCACTATTAGCTGTAGAGTGCTTTACAGTTTACGAATCACTCCCACATGAATCTCCTCACCCCCAGGAGATAGACTTAGAAATATCATTACTCCTTGGGGTGGGGGATTTTAATATTATACCTATCTTCCAGATGAGGCAGTTTTGGCTCAGAGAGGTAAAGTGACTTGCTCAGAGTCACCCACCCAGCAAGTGATGGAACCAGGGATCATCCCAGGTTTATAACTACAGACAAAGCTGTGTGTCCTTCCCTGCTCCCCCATGGACCTGTGGAGGACAGGAGCCAAACCATCCTCATCTGAGTAGCTTTTCACACATACACACACCTCACAACTTTCCTTTATAGGTAATGGATGGAACCTCATATCTTATCAAAATCTCTAAAGCTCCTATGCCAACAGTTCTACAGTGGACTTGAACTGATGGTGACAGGCGTGAAGGATGGGGCAGCAAGAAAGCGGGCACCCCTGTAGGAGCAGAGCCCCTCTTCCACTGCTTTCTTTCCATTAGGAGGGTAATTTTTCTATCTCACCTGTCGGAGTGACCATTGCCTTTCACAGAGAAAGCGGAAGGCAAATGTTTAAAAAACCTGACAAAGACTCAGAGAAGCCTAGAGGGTCAGCCCCAGAGATCATCCCACCTCCACCCCACACAGACTCACACACACACACCTACACTCACATGCACTCCCACAGATGGGGAGAGGATGTCTCCCAGGCAGTTTATGGCAGAACTGGGCTGAAGGCCCATGTTTCCCCAATTCCCAGGACAGGCTTGGCAGCGGGAGCCAAATTCTCCTTGCAGACACACAAAAGCTGTGTGACAGAGGGAAGGTTTGATGAGACACAGTGTGTGCCAAATATATTCTTCAACCAGGCTCTAGCCTTTCCCTTTGCAGAAAGATGTGGAAACAAATAATCACTTGACTCTGAGAATTGGACGTGGGGGTTTCAAGGTGGGAAATCAAGAACGGGGAAGTGTAACAATGACACTAGGATGGCTCTGCCCAACTCATAGGTGAAGCCCCCTGCTCACTCTGTTCAATTCAGTCCATGCTTCCATCCTCAAGTGGGGGTGATGTCCGAAGCCCCACCATTTTCTCAGAGGGGCTTATAAGTGTCCAAACAGCAGGTGCTCACAGGGTATAACACAGCTGAAGACAGGTGGATGAGTCTAAGCTCGTCCTCAGAGTCTCTTCCACTCAGGCCTCTGTGCTTGCTATGGTAAGCTTTCCTTCTCCTCACCCCAAAGACTCCTCATCCCCCAGACCCTCTTCTCTCTCCTGATAAAGTTGCTGCTCTCCTGTGCCCCCCCCACCGCCGCTCCACTTCCCCTAGGCCCAGGTGTATCTAGTGTCTTGCAGGTGCATGGTTTCAAGGCAGGCATCTGAGAATTTGGGTGCTGGATCAAAGATTCCTTGAATCTTTTTTTCTGTCTCAATGGGGGCTGGAGGCACAAACTTCATAAAAGTGAGAGTGACACGTTGGGGGAGAATATACAGTGAACAACCAGATTGTCTTCGTGTGTGACCCTCCCACAGTCGTCCCTCCAGTACAGCTCTACATCCTCCAGAAGAAGACAGCATCTTCTACCATGGGTCTTTTAGCCCCAAGAATAGGGGCTAGAGTGGTGACAGTTGCACAACGATGTAAAGATACTGAATGCCACTGGACTGTACATTTAAAAATGACTAAAATGGTGACTTTTATGTGATGTATATTTTACAATTCATAAAGAATAGGAACTGGGACACTGTCCAAGCTCTTTTTCTCCAGAGTGATTACACCCAGTGCCCCACCGGCACCACAAATGTAAGTGCAGCTGTGTGTTCGTTTTCTTCTCTGGTTGCTTCCACCAGCTAAGAACGTGAGGTTTGAGGCTAATGTGTTTGTTGTGGAGGCTTGGGGGTGCTGTCTATATGCTTTCTCCCAGACTGTCCTGAGGGCAAGGGCCCTTTTGTACAGATCAGGTGCTTAGCTCTTCTGGCCCTCCCTGTACTCTGTGGCACTTTTGGTGTTCCCAAGTCAGGGACTGAGGTCTGGGTCACATATAGGCCTGTTTCCCAGCACTCCAGGTCATTACTCTGTCCTCTCACCACTGCCTATCTCCCCACTCTGACACACAACTGGTCTCACACTCCTCACCCTCCATGGAATGAGTTAGCTGCTCTCACCTTTTGCTTGGGAAGATGTCCCTTCTTCTCTGCCAACCTTTGGCATCTGAGTACCCAGGGAAACCTTCCCCTTTAAGCTCTCTTAGGAGCCATAGGTTATTTCTGTGGAGTCCTTTAACTGGTCCTGCTCCACCCACTCTGCTCCCTTATTTTGTCCCTAACTACTCTACCATGGACAGTGGATGGGCCCCCAGCTGTCAGCTTGTATGTCCTATCCCTCACTCTCCATCCTGTGGCTCTGGCCACCATTGCCCAGCTTGATTCTGACAGTGTCAGTTTGTCTCTGAGGACAAGAAAGGTCCCAAGAAGGGTTCCAACACATGTGTCACTTCCAGGTCCTTTCCCTAAACTAGAATGGCAGCCAAACATCAAAAGTAGAAGGTCAACATCCAATGGCCTTGTCTGAGGGGAGGCACTGTGGGTGTGCACCAGGAAAGTAGCATGTTGCCTTCACTGCTTTTTTCCTGAAGGACAGTCTCCAAGCATGTTTAGCAGGGTCCAGATAAATTCCTCGGGATGAGGGTCCCCTTGAAGAAGGGAGTAAATAGTAGTAGGGTTCTGTCCTCAAGAAAAAGTACTTCCAACAACCAGGAGCTCTGGAAAGACTGCCCCTGATCTGAGCAAATCTGGCATGAAGTCTGTACACTGAAAATAGCTTTCCCAGCCCACGGAAGCAAAGGTAGATGCTTCCTGATCCAGCTTGCACACCACAGGTGAAGTGATTGGTCACTACCACTGCCCCCAACCCAGGTCCCAAAGTCTACTGTATCAATGACATCATGTTAACCACTGGATGAGCAAGATGTGGCAGGGATGTTAGAGGACTTAGAAAGAGATAGACACTTCAGAAGGTGGGAGAATAACCCTATAAAGGTTCAAAGGCCTGTCATATCAATGAAATATTCAAGGGTCTAGTAGTCCGAGGCATGCTAGGGCTTTCCCTCCAAAGTAAGGGAAAAATGGTTATATCTCACACCTCCCACCACTAAGAAGGAAGCACAATGCCATGTAGGCCTCTTTTGGGCTAGAAGCAGTGGACCTAAGGGTGAAATTACACTACTTACTAACTCTCCCGGTGATCCACATGGGAATTTGTACTTTCTGCCCCTACAATTTTGGGTTTTGTGGATCTAGATCTGTGCTGTCCAATACAGTCACCACTAGCCACATTTGGCTATTTAAATTTGATTAAGATAATATATAATCAGAAATTCAGTTCCTTGATTGCACTAGTCACATTTCAAGGACTCAGTAGCCACACATGGCTAGTGGCTACCTGATTGGGCAGGCACCCCGGTTTGCCCAATGGGAATGCTTCCACCAAGAGACACAGTAAGTCTCCCCCTGAACTCCAAGCCCTGGCTGACAACTGAATTACAAGTCATGGGCACGTCGGGCTTCTCATGCTGCGGGACCAGCAGGCATGAAGAAGAGTCGCCACCCTGTCGGGGGTGTTGTCCCTGATCACTGGGAGGAGCCAGGGCTGCTCTTACATGATGGGAACACAGAGGAACATGCTTGGCACCCAAGTGATCCACTTGAATGTGTCTCAGTAATCTCCTGCCATATTTCTATGGTAAATGGACAAGTGTAGTTTCCACAGCTTGAGAAGGACATGGGGGCCACGGGCTCAGAACCCTCAGGGGTGAAAGTCTGTGTTACTCTTCCAGGAGAGCTGGCCTGGCGGATGGGGAGGAATCAGCCCTGCGGTGTAACTCAGCCTAGAGCTCCCTGGACCCCAGACAAGTGTTCCAGCCCTTTGCCTTTCTGGTAAATTCCATGCCCTCTGGGGTGCCATTTGGGGTAGACACAGGGTTTGGTTAGGTCCTTGAAGACCCTGGGGTTGCAATTTTCACTTGTGCCTAAGCATACAGCACCAAAACTCCTTCCTCCAGCTCTGCCCAGATTTGCAAGGAGCTCCTCCCCCAGCTCTTTCTCACAGTTCTGCCCTCTGCCCCAACTGCTCCTGTCACATCTCCACCCCAGCTCCTTCCCATTTCTGCACCAGCTCCTTCCACAACTCCATTCTGCTCCTCCGACGGTTCCACATTCCTTCCCCAGCAGCTCAGCCTGACTGTTCCTACAGCTCAGACTCAGTTCCTCCCAAAGCCCCGCTCCCACCTCCACATCCAAATCATCCACCAGCTTCTTACCCCCAGCTCCACCCTCCTCCTACCACATCCCCACCCTCTGCACCTCTGACCCTGCTCCCCCTCCTGCAGCTCCATCCCCATCTCCTTCTCCTCCACCACCTGTGCCCCAGCTCCTCCAGCTACCAGAGCTTCAAAGGTCCTCCCTCAGCCCTTTCACATAGCCCAGCCCTGTTCCTTCCACATCTCCACTCCCAGCTCTGCCTCCTCTAGCTCCCTCTTGCTCCTTCTACCTCCCCACCCCCCCGCTGCCTTAGATCCACCCCAGATTTTCCCAATGCGCTCCCAGCTTTTTTTCTGCCAGCTCCGCCCTGCTCCTCCCACAACTCCACCCCAGGCACCCACAGCTCCTCCAATCAGCAGATATTCATGAGCTCCTGCCCCTGCTCTTTCCTACATCCCAGCCCTGCTCCTCCCTCATCTCCACCCCCAGCTCCACCTCTTCTAGTTCCGACCTGCTCCTCCTACCCCTCTGTCCCAGATC
>VBSM01003020.1:0-60082 GCA_008086735.1 Cheirogaleus medius
CTCCTCCTCTCCTCTCCTCTCCTCCCGCCTCCTCCTCTCCTCGCCTCTCCTCCTCCACATCTTGTTCTTCCACTTCTGCTCCTGCTCCTCCTTCTTTTTCCTTTACACAAGTTATATATTTTCCTTTTTTCACCTGCTTGTTTCTTTTAGCTTTTTCATTTCAAAACATTTCAAATGTACAGAAAAGCTGAAAGGAAAATACAATGAACACCTAAAAATCATCATTATATTTGTCGCTTTTAAAAATCTTTCTGCGTATCCTCCTCCCCCATTTTTTTTCTCAAAATCTTTTTTCTCTCCCTCCCTCCCTCCCTCCCTCCCTCTCTCCCTGTCTTCTTTTATCTAGCAATTGTATCTTTCAAAATGGAATTGTAGACATCCTCCCACTTTTCCTCTAAATACTTCAGCATGTAACTGCATAATAACAAGGAATTGAACATTGGAAAATATTCTCTAGTAGGCAAACTATATGAACATTTTATTAGTCATCCTAACAACATCCTGTTAGCAGCATTTATTACTGAGAAAGTATGCAAAATCCAATCAAAAGCCTCATCTTGCCAAACACCTTTAGCCTCTTTAGATGTGTGACTTTCATAACATTGACATTTGTGAATGGGCCTGTTTTTGTGTGAAGTCTTTCAAATTCTGGGTTTGTGTCACGATTAGGTTTGAGTTGAACTTTGTTGTTGACAGTTGTGCGGTCCCACTGAAACTTACCAGAAGGGAGACGACTTCAGACGGCCCATCACTGGTGATGGCAACTCTGTTAACCTGGGTAAGGGAGCATCCCCTAGGCATCACTGAAGAGTTACCTCCTTCCTTTGTAATTAATAAATAAGACTTAGGGTGATACCTTGAACCTTTGTGAAAGTTATTTGGCCCAAATATCTTTCACCTAATCATTTATTATTAGTCGATAATCCTTGCAATGATTACAGTGGAGGTTTAAAATAGAGATAACATAATTGATCATCCCTTCCATATTAATTAGCTAGTGTCTTGTGCTTCTGTCACCAACCGGTTTAGGTCCACGGCCTGTTAGGGTCAGTGCCGCAGAGCTCTCCCACCCCCACCCCCCACGCCCTGCCAGGGAAAAATTGTCTTCCACCGAACTTGGGCACAGCCGCGGCCAGGGAAGCTTCTCATCTGTATTGAAGCCACGCCCACTCTGCTCCCTATTGCTCGCATCACCGCCTGAGCTCCGCCGCCCGTCTGCGGAAAACTGTCTTCCATGAAACCGGTGCCCAGTGCCAAAAAGGCTGGGGACCACTGCTGTGAAGAATACTCCTCCACCTTTTTTTTCCTTTCTATCACTATGGAGTCCTATTTTTGTTTTATATGTTTATAATTCATTAATTTCATTAATATCATCTTTATTAATTTTTAATTAATTCCTTAATGACCCCAATTTGGGGAATCATTTTTTTTTCTTTTTTTATTTTTGAGCATTCTCTTACATGCCAATATGTTCCAGAAGTACCATCCATGTATTTTTCCTTCTCCAGATCTGGAATCAGCATTTTCTTCAAAGCTCCCTGATTCTTTTCAGGTGTTATTTCATTTAGGGAAAATCCCAGGACAGTACAGAAAAACTTCCCTCTGAACTGAGATGTTGTTGAAAGACCAAAGAATGACGGGGACAAGTCTAGCTTGGTGTGTTAAGTGAGTTTATCAGAGGCTACTTGCACAGGGCGTTCATACTGGCTAGTACAGGATTTCTCTGGGGAGTAAAATCCACACTGCCTCTCAGTTGTGGCACCTTACATTTGATTTTAGAGAATGGCAAGAAGTCTTCCCCTACGCCATTGTATGTACACAGGCTGAACATGTTAGGCATGAGCAATATATCCACCATGTGTCTTCATGCAACCCATGTTATATTAATGGTATAATTTTCCTGTAGAGGGGAATTTATTAGTAAAGGGAGCTAAAAGGTACTATAAACCAGCAAAAGCAGCTGTGAGCAGTCTCACCTGGTTTACAAGGACTTGTCTACAGGTGCCCCCAGGCCTTGCAGTTTATCTGGGGGGTTCCTATGTTTATCTTGAGCCACTGCTTTTCTATTAACTCTTGGGTGTCAACAGTCTACAGTGGGAACCCTCTTTCTTTTCCCTCATATTTCAACCAAAACTTGAACACTAGGTATGCTCCTTGCTACTGGAGTCTCCCCTAAGCTCTTTTCAGTGACTTCCTACTGATATTTCCAGTTCCGACCTCTGTTCTGGATTTGAATCTCCTTTCTCCCACCAGGAAAGCATGGACACACAGCAACACTCATCTCTGTCTGTCTCTCTGTTTCTCCATCTATATCTACCCATTCTATCTTACACTGAGCAAAAATCAATCCTTCAAGAATTACTACATCAAGACTACTACTAACAATAAATATACTAAAGTTCTCTGTAGGTCAGCAAGTATTTCTGGTCCTTTGATTATATCCCACTGAGGGTGAACAGAAGGTGTACTCTGCTCAAAATTAATACAGATTACATTTTTATTGTGTGCTAATACTATCAATTTGACACAGTTGAATTAATTTTTTTTTAATATGAGGTATTTCCTTATGTGTGGTTTTTGGTTTAACTTTTTAACAAAATAGCTTAATGCTTACATGATTTAGAAGTCAAAACTACAAACGTGCACAATGAGAAACATCCGTGTGACCCTGTGGATTCCTGTCCCTCCGGCCCACCACTACTTACCTATCCCAGGGAATCATTTCAGTACCTTCTGTCTTATCCTTTTGTGTTTATTTTTTTAAAAAATTTTTAAAAGTCTCCCTTTTTCTTACACAAAATCTATGGGTGTATGTGTATGAATCTACGTGTGTGTTTGTATCTTGCTTTTTAAATTGAAAATCCCTGTAGTGACTACATATCAGTTAATAGAGATATTCTTCATTCCTTTGTTTTTAAATAGTGATAATACATCACAGTTTATTTAACCAGTCTCCTGCAAATAAGAATTTTTTGATTTTTGTATTATTTTGCTACTAGACATAATACTGGTTATGTTTATAATAACCAATATAATAGCAATAGTATAATACGAAACATCATATATATAATGAGTGACCTTGTACATATGATGTGTTGTATTTCTGGAGGCATATTTTCAAGGTAAATTCCTAGAAGTGGGCAGTTCTGGGCCAAGGGATCAATGCATTTGCAGTTTTGTGAGATGGTGCCAAATCCTCCTTTTCCTGATGGTTTTCCCTTGCGTTCACATCAGCAATGTAGGAGAAGGACGATTTCAACACCAAATCCCAAACAGAATATTTGTTGAGCCTTTGACAATTTTCCATCTGATAGGTAGAAAATGATATCTCAGTGTAGTTATAATTTGCATGTGCGTAAAGGAGTGAAGTTGAACATCTTTTTCATATATATAAAGCATTTGTACATTTTTTCTGTAAATTTTCAGTGCCTCCTCCCCATTTTTCCATAAAGTTTTTTGTCTCTTTTGTTATTTTTAACAGTTCCTTATATATTGGGAGCTCATTTTTTATATTCAATATAAGTTTAAAACATTTTCTACCAGTGTGTTGTCATGTTGTCTATTTTTCTGACGTTGCTTATGTTTACACACACACACAAACATACACAGAAACTTTTCTACGTGGTCAAATGTATCAATTTTTCTTTATTTCACAGGAGTTGCAGACTGTTAATAGCATGAGAGGAACCTAAGTGAATCCCTAAGTCCAAGGCATGCAGCTTCCAACCAGAGAGCCCAGAGCCAGCAGAAGCAGCCACAAGACGAATGCACAAGGGGTCTGGGGCAAGTGTCCCTCCTGTGCCTGTGGATGGGAGGGACAAACGGGCTTGTGAAAATTAAGCGCTTAGTGTGGCGGAGAGGTTCTAACCAAAGGTAGAACTCTGGGAATGAAAACAGTTTGAGGGTGATAGTAATGGAAATTAGATCATTAAGATGGAAAACAAATCTCTGCACATCTTAAAATCAAGGGCCCAGGCATTCATCTTTGTAGCGTCTATGCATTTAGCATCTAGAAAGTACTCGGTAAATGTATTGGGAATGGAGGGAATTGGGTCTGTAAGAGAACAATAAGGAACAAACACAGCAGCAGAGTGAAAATATTAACAGTACTAATTTAGATGCATCCTTGTGTATGTACTCTTAAGTAAATCTGTTTTCTTGAATGTTCAATACAAATTTCATTTTAAAAAAATCAATCACCACATTAATTCACACCAGCCATGCAGACAACAAGGCTTTGTTCTTCTAACAATAAAATATCTCTCAAATGTATCAGGGCAAGGGAGTTGGAGAGAGCTCTTGTTTTTCTTTATTCTCACAGCACCGAACATTTTAACTCCCTAAAAGAGGCTGTCAATACATCCTTATGGATTTCTAAACCGGTCATCTGATCTCTAGAGAAACGACCAGTCACCTGGATTTTGAGTACCTGCCTAAGTCCTTTTCGTTGTTCTTCTAAAAATCAGCAGATTTCTTAACGTCAGACAACAGGCAGGGCTCTGCACAGGGAAGGTGGCATGCTGTGGGTAACAGGCAAATAGCGCTTGGAGGGAAGCGTTTCACAGGAATGCCTTTTCCTTCTGAAGCCGAGCTCTTGGCTTTTGAAATACAAGAAACTTTTCTCCAGTTGTTATTGAGTTTCCTTTAGGTCAAGTGTGTGCATTTTTGCACAGCTGGCCCAAGATCATTTCAGGATACGATCAACACAAACACAAATATTTGCAAGCCCAGCTCGTGAGTGACAAAAAGCCAGAATCCTCCTGGCAAACCACTGCTTCCGTTCCTTCCTAGACAGAGTTCATTGCTGTGTCCAGCTGGTTCTCATGTCATTTCAACACGCATCACACAGGACAGACATATGATTAACCACTTGGGTGCGGCGCTCACCAGCCGCGAAGCCTCGCCCACAGCCGGCACTCACAGTCCGCACGGCAGTGTGCGCTGTGCATTGACGACGGGTCCGTTTTGCTCTTGTGTGATGAGGAAAGCTTTAAAGCACTGAAAGCTTGTTTTACTTTACAGGCGGCTTTACTTATAATGTAAATCAGAATAGGTAACATAGACATATATGTTTTCATTACGTTCATTAAATGTTCACAATTTTATTTTGATAAATGAAAAATTAGAAAAGTCATATCACGGCTGCCAGCTAAAGTCAATGCTCGGCTGTGCGCCTTCATGTCACGGCTGTGGGCTAAAGTCGCTGTGCGCGTTCATCTGTGGCTGTCGGCTATCGTCGACGCTGGTACCAAAGTGGTTAAGCAGTCCTGACAGCCTTCAACAAGGCACATCACATCATACTTTGCTCCTTTTTGGGTATCAGAGAGGCAGCTCTATGCTGATGATTCCAAATTTTGCCCTTCAAGAAAGAAGATTGGCTGTAATAAAAAAAAAAAAAAAAAAGGAAAGAGATTGGCGAGGGGGAAGAAAGAAAAGAAAGTTCCAGCTTGTTCATGTGAACTCTGTCGATCTAAACTTCCATATCTACAAATTCTTACCTTTGCTGACCAGACACCACGTCACCAGATACCACTGTTGACGTGCTAAAGCAGAGGAAAGAGAATAGACAAGGTGCGTTCATCGTTTCGTAAAAAGCCTTCCTCTGTTAGCGTGGACTATGCTGTTGGAGAAACAGCTCTCACCATGCACTGCGTATTTTTTTTTCCATGAAGAAACAGAGATTCAAGAATGCAATTGCATTATAAAGGGGTTGATTGATTTGATACCCATTATTTTCATGTAGGTGGGACTATGTTTTATTCATGTCACATCCCTGAGCTCTAGTGAGGAGATATCTGCTTTCAGGCTGATGCTCATGAATGTTTCCTGCGTGGATCTCAGCGTGAGGGCCCTGGACCGGCAGCACCAGCGCCGCTTGAGAACTTGTTAGAAATGCAGGTTCTCGGCCCCCCTCCAGATGTACCAAATCAGAAATGTGAGGCCCAGGAGTCTATGTGAACATGTCCTGCAGATGATGCTGGCTCAGGTGTAAGAGCCTCAGTTTGCTAAGGGGGAAAGAAAGCAAAGGGAAGGGTAGTGGGTGACTGGCTGTTAAATTAAATTTTGAGGTGCATACCTTAAAGGAGTAAGTAGATAAATTAATTCCAACATGGAAAATACATGAATATTCCAATATATATTTTCAAAATGTGCTTTCTTTTTTTTACAATTTGTCGCATATGAAATACATAGAATCAGAAAGACATATTTTTCATCCAAATATGTTGAATGGACTGAACAGCTTATTGAAAACCAGGTGTTCATAGTATACCCTGTGTTGGTTTGCTAGGGCTAAGGGAAGTAACCAAGTAACACAACCTGTGCAGTTTAAACACCATAAGCATTATTCTCTCATAGATCTGAAGACTACATACCTGAAATTAAGATGTCAGCAGTGTTGGCTCCTTCTGAGGGCTGTGAGGGAGCATCTCTCCAGGTCTCTCCTTGGCCTTGTAGAAGGACACGATGATCTCCCTGAATGGGCGTGCCTGTGTCCAAACTTCCCCTTTGCAATGAAGATACAATTACATTGGATTAGGACTCACCCTAAAGACCTTGTTTTAACTTGATTACCTCTGTAAAGACCCTGTCTCAATAAGGTCACATTCTAAATTACTTGAAACTAGGACTTCAACATGTGAATTTTGGAAGGAACATAGTTTGAGCCATAATATACTCCAGCTGTTCCCTTGGTCTTGAGGTCTCCACGGCCTGAGAAGAAACAGGTGGTGAGACTGGAAGCCTGCTTCCATGCAGGAAAATGTCTGGGTATCCATGTCCATTTCCTCCTTGACAGAAAGTGTCAGACCCCATGACCTTCACATGTGGCTGTGTTCAGCATCTCCTGGACCCCCTCCCTTCCGTCTTTGGACGACCTGGGCTTCCAGCCTCTCTGTCCAGCTGCTGCTAGGTCCCTCCCTGGGCCTGCAGGCCGTCTCTCTCAAGGGTGAGTCAGCTTCCTTCCCAATCCTGCTTTCATGTCCCTTCCCGGTTGGCCCTCAGGGTCCCCTCCTTGACATATTCTAGCCACCTCCCCGCAGGCAGCCCCGGGAAGCACAGCATGTGCTGGGGTCAGGGCCTTCCGAGCAGGCGGCCTGGTTGAAATTCGGGGTGTGCCACGTTCTAGCTTTGAGGTCTCAGCCAATTCACTATCGTGTTAGTACCTCAGTGGCCTCATCTGGAACCTGAGGTTGGGTTCTGGTGAGGATTAAATGTTGAGTGGCAGTGCCTGGCACACGGTAAGCCCTGCAGAAACACCTGCTGCTGTTCCTGCGCTTGCCCCGGCTGTACCTGATGACACGCCACTTCTGCTCATCCAACACACACTTTTTGTTCACATGTTACACTTTCTAAAATGCAGGCTCGCATTACAGTAAATGCACATCATAATGAAGAGATGTTTTTTCTTCCTGAAAACTTTCTATTAATTCAAGAGTTCATCCTAAAATGAATGTCATTTTAGAATTGAGGAAGTAATGTAATATCTTGCCATTTAATAAGAATCTATTAAGCACCAGCTTATTGACACATCTTAAATCTTAACACAGTTCTGCAGGGGTGGTTTTGGTATCTCCATCTCGTAGGTGGGAGCAGTGATTTGCAGACACTGGAGACTTCCTCAGGGCCGCATAGTCAAGTCGATGGCAGAGCCGAGAGCTGGAGCCAGTTCTGTGGCTGCCTAGACACTTGTGCTCTACATAATGTAACGAAGGTGGAACGTTTGTCTGTTTTGTTGTTGTGTTGTGCTGTGCTGTGCTTCTTTGAGAAAGAATCTGGCTTTGTTGGTTGTGAGGACACACTACTTTTCCTCCAATATCCTTTTGGTCAAAGCAGTATCTGGTCTATTGTACAATTAGTGTTTGTTCTTCAGACCTCATAATTAACAATTTACTCTCTTCGTATCTTTATTATATTAGCACATGATTCCATCACAGTGAATAATACTGTGCTCATTAGTTGTGGCTTGCATACATACTTTCTGTCTAGTGAGACTACGAGCCTCTTACAGCCAGTGTTTTCTATGCCCATCGTGTTTTATGAAAGGCAGAGAAAAACAAAAAGAAAGTAAAAATGATCTATAGCTACTTAATAAGTGCTTATTTTGTGTAATCAGGTTTAAAACACCTTCCAAGGTATTGATTAGTTACATAAGAAATCCTAATACATGATAGTCTGCTCCGGGATAGGACACTTTCTGTAATATCTGTGTGCAGGTGAGTAAAGGTCATCTGAAGACAGCACTCTGCTTTGACTAGGTTATTTGAAGACGGCAAAACCTGTCCCCTGCGCTGCCCTCCTTGTTCCTGGCACCCAGGGCAGACATCGCTAATTGACCAGGAAATTTTACTGCTGAGGTCAGATGCAGGCTCCGACTGTTTTGCAACACTGCCCAATTTGCAGGTGACATGAAAAATGAAACCAGTTTGACATCCCTTGTCTTCCCTGTGGTTTTGAAGGTGGAGAACACAGAGCATTTAGAAAGGAGAATTGTTGCACTATGAGGCAGTCTGCAGAGAATTGTGACATGGGGGTCCCTCATGTGGCCACAACATAAACATCCACTGGCTTCAGCGAGTGCAAGACTAACCCTGACTTTACAACCACACGGATGCTGAAGAGGCAGAAACGTGTTCGGAAGTTATTCCAGAGGAACTTACCCCGTGGCACCTGCCTCTCTGCGGCTCCATTCCTTCAGGCTTTCAGAAACTGTCCCTGCCCGGGCTCCATCCCTGGCCTCTTAGGTCTGCCCAGGTGAATCAGAAATCCTGAGGAAAAGGTCCAGAGGCCGGGCTCTTCTGCACAGCTCCCCAAGAGTCACAGTGCGCAGTCGGGGTAGAGAACCACCGTGGCAGGGTGTTGGTTAATAACAGGGCCACTGAAAAGTTCCCTCTGGGGCACTTAAAAAGAGGCTCTTGGCAAATGAAAATCCTCAGCAAATTCCCACAAACGTATATATAATGACGGGGCTTCAGGCCATAAAATCCCCTGGCAATCCTTGGGCTGTGAACATGAATAGCTGTCCTCATAGTGGTCACCGGCTGGCCTGACTGTGCTGCACCTGCCACATGCGTACACATCCCCGGTGGTGACGCTCCCCTGGAGTCACAGCCAGTGAAGTCCTGAGGTAGTTATAAGCACTTCCACATATTTGGCCATTTTTTCCTGTCCTGTTATAAACTTTGCCCAGAGGGGAAAAATAATTAGTTGCCTCACATTCACAAGTTTCCCTCAGGCACTTTCTTGCATTTCTCCTGGGGGTTTGCTGGTATTTAGTTTCAGTGAAGCTTTAATGCTTGTCTTTCTTTTCTTTTTTTCTTCTTTCTTTCTTTCTTTCTTTCTTTCTTTCTTTCTTTCTTTCTTTCTTTCTTTCTTTCACCTTTCCCTTAAGAAAGGAACATCTTGAAGCTTTCATGAAGAATAAATCTTAGAAAATCAACTTAATTTTTTTCTCCTCCCCAGTGCGAAATGCACAGAGCTGGTTTTGTTGTTGCTTTTGTTGTTTGTTTTTTGGGGTTTTTTTAATAAATGTCTATGAGTTGCACCCAAAATTTGTTCATCTCACCACCACCACAGATACTCTTCATCCATTGCACTTTCTCAGCAGTGGCTTTGCTTGGACATAAACCAGCAGGGGCCGCCGCCACTAACAGAAGGCGACGTAAACTCACGCTACGGGAATCGAGGCACGCTGTCCATGCACGGACCCCTTCCTGTAATGCGCTCTCAATCACTCCCATCCCATCCTCTATTCCAAACCCTCATCACCAAATTTGCTATTTGCATTTCTTTCTGCAATCCCGATGAGATGTTTGCTCCTTCACATAATGTTGACCCACCTTCCACTCTCTTGCTCTTGTCCTGGAATTGCTCAGACAAATGTCTTGGCTTGGAATCAGCAAACGCTGCAAATCAAGGCTCCCTCCCCTCTCCTGGCCCACACTGATTGGTGAACATCTACCGCCATGTAACACTGAGAGGAGGAGGTGAGAAGCATGGGGTGGGTCCAGAAACAGCACTGGAGCAGCAAGAGGTGAAGGCAGATGCTGGAGAAAGAAGGCAGGAAAATCGTGCAGAAACTGCCTTGTCTAAGTAAGAGAGGATTTGTGTTAGGTCCAGCCACTCCACGGCAGATTCTGGGCCTTTCTCCTTTATAGCCCAAGGGGATCTCAACAATTTCTTGAGGTTTAATTTACACAGCACTGAAATAAGTGACTTCCTACAATCAGCTTAAGTTGAGGTGGAGGCTGCATGTCCACCCTCAGAGGTTCACGAAACCCACTTCCCCTTTGCTTTGAAAATGCACTGGATAGGCCGGGGCTTTGGAGGCAGTCTTGGGGCAAATCCCAACTCTGACATGTGGAAAAGTGCCTGATACAGAAAAGCACAGGAGCTTGTGTGCATCCAGACAAGGCACACAGCTTACACTGGGGGCTAAGGAAGGCTTTTCAGAGAACTGTAACACTCACTAGAGTGACCTGGGCAAAAGACAGGGCCGGGGCCCTCTGTGTGGGCTGCGCATTATGTGCAGAGGCCCGAAGAGCTGGATCTTTGGAACAACACATAATTTTGCTCAGGGCTGGGAGACAGATGCCAGGCAAGAGTTGCTGAGCTAGACTCTCAATGGGATTGTGCAGCTTTTATTCTCCTCACTGCTTAAGCACAAACTGTGGTGAAAGTATGAAGAATGTATCTCTTTGCAGAAAATGACCCCGAAGAGAGAGCCAACTGCCAATGCTTGCAATACCAAGGAATAGCAAAGGGTGATTCTTAGCCAGAAAATAGCTTAATAAATTACATTGGTTTTGTATTTATAAAACAATTCAGGGCCTATAGGGTTCAACTACATTTTCCAGTTATATTTACTACATCTAAGGCTGGAATTACATGCTACAATTTATGCAAATTTGAGGGATTTAGAATATTGTGGAACATTTCTCGTAAATGACAAGGGTCTGCTCTAGTTCAAATCATTATGGCTGAAGCATAAAGGAAGCCCTGCATTGAAACCCGACTTCAAAGAGGACAGTCTGGTCTGGTGTGTTATCCCCGCTAACATCACAGCTCTGTGATGGTCTGAGACTCAGGGCAGAGACTCTGAGGGAAATAAGCAGGCTCATCAACAAGCACCAAGATGGCTTCATGTTGCCCTCCATGTGCGAGCTGCTTGAATGAGGCCACAAGCAGTTTTCTGAAAATAAATGGGCATTCATTCAAATGAATTATTGAACAACAAAAAAATACATATCAAAAACATCATCCATGATTTCAAAAGCTAACATGTCCTCCGGTCAATTCTTGTTGGTCTCCGAAGGCTAGATATTTGCAGAGACTGCTTGTCTAATAGATGACACTGGATGAGGACTTGTACAGAAATCTTTACATCTGCAGTTCTTTTTACTACTGTGCATTGGGGGACAACTGCAATGGTTTTACGGTACCACGACTTGATGCTTACTTACCCACACTGAACTGTGGCAGCTGGGTCCCATGGTTGGGACAATGGCTGAAGTTAACTCGTGAAGCTCAGTGCAAGTGTAATCCACAGGACGAGGGTAAGAAGGGAGCGAGAAGTGAATCCTGACAGAGGCCGTGGTGAGGCAGATAACGGTGCGTGTCACTTTGCAGTGGAGACACAACTCTGTGAAGGCTGCTCACATGTGTCAAGGGCTGGAGAGCAGCTTAGGATTTCCTCTTGCTGGTCAAGGTCTGGTGGGCTTCAGTAGTCTGAACTCAACCTCATCTCACTTGCAGAGCTCCTGGTTCAACTAGTAGAAAAATGATCTTTCAGAAAACTTAGAATACTGATTCTACAGAATCCTTTCCCGGATACTAGGTGTTGACAGAGTTCTATTCTCCCTTGTGGGGTTACAAAACTTCTCTCCATCGCATGGCATCCCTTGAAGTTTGATGTGGAAATGGAACCAAACTGTCTCCAAACCAATGTGAGTGTGGATGAGACTTGCTGGTCCCAGGCACGGCCCTCAGGAAACCTCCCACAGGTGCTTCTCCGTGCTTCCTCTCTTCTGATGGTGGGCTGCAGACACCGACCATGCCCTAGGATAAGGTGACAATTTTACTTCTTACTTTCCAAATTGTATGCCTATTATTATTATTATTTGCCTTACCATACTCACTTAGTGACCCAAGGCAGATGACTTTTAACACATATTTATAGAGTTATTTTTAGATTATTTGTATGTATGTGATCATGTTTTAAATGTACAATGCTACACAGATAGATATTATTATTGTTGCCCTTATAAAAATAAAGAAACTGAGGCTCAGAGCCATCCTACTGACTTGTACTGATTCACAGTTCATGCTGTGAAAAGCTATAAACATGCAATCACTAAAGCTCTGTTCTACATGACCCTACCATATCACAAATTCAGTTAACGCTAGAGGTCTGTGAGGTCTTATTTCTCCTCTGCAACATGCAAATATGCCCCCTTATTGCTATTACACTCACAGCCTCCCAGCATCCTTCTTTCCCTATCTTCTTCCTTCTCTTCTTCCTCTCTTTTTTCCCAGATGCACATACAGGACACCTGCTATTACCAAGCAGCAAATCAGTCCTTGGGAATAAATAAAGCCCATGCTAGCTTCCCTCCAGCTGCTCAACAGCTGATACGGAAGCAGGGCCTTGCTGGGATGGTTTCTGGAGGCACGCACGACATGCAGTGGGTGCGGAGGGGTAGGTGAGTGTAGACCTGCGTAACACAGTCAGATGGACATGTTACACCACGGGAAGAACAGGAGCAAGGAGAAAAGTTCCTACTTTTGCTGTGTTCCAAGGAAGCAAAGGTGTCATGTAGAGAGTGTGGAGAAGTATTTGGAGAGTGTGTTTGTCATGATTTAGACAGGAAAATTCAAATGACTTTAGGTGTTTCAAACAGAAAGAATTTAATGCACAGTTTAATTAGCAGTTGAAGGACAGTAAACTGATTTGACAGAGAGCAGCGATGCAGGCCCTGGTTCAGCGAGCAGCAGGTACCCTAGTGCTCTACAGCCAGGGCCCCTAGTCCAGATGCACCAGCAGGATGAAAGAGGCACAGCGGCCCAGTGCGGGCTGCGCTCATGGTGGACGCTGGCCGGCGGGAGCTGGAACCGCCCTGTAAAGCAGCTTTGCTGGGGATGCTGGTGGGAGCAGAGAAAATATGAAGAAATATTCTCCCTCTTCCTTCCCCTGTCCTTACACCTCAGCACCTGCCACTGAATGGACCTGGCAGGAAGCCAGAGGGCTAGGGATTCTAGGAATTGGAGGTCCCTATGACACAAGAGCAGAGGACAAGGAAATAATATTACAGGCTCAGCGGGGTGAGGGGGCCCCTGAGGAGAAGGCCAGGAGCAGAGTCTTGGAGGACCGTGAGCTTGTTCCCTGCCTTAGCCTCTGCGCCTGCATCTCCTGGCTGCTGAGGCTACACGTGGCCCAAGACAAGGTATGACATATCATCTACAAAAGTGGATTATAAGATTCATATCATGATACATAGATGATTTGTATCAAAATATCAAAACTTCCAAAACAAGTATATAAAGTCCCAGTGAGAACTTCTATAATATATGCAGGGATCAAGTAAAATCACTTGGAAGATTATATGAAAATATAAACACTTGAGAAGCAATGAGGACCTTCTGACATTTCTTTTGAATTGAGAACTGCTTGTCCAGCAAGTCAGAGCCGTACAGCTATCGCGATCGTATGGCTGCGGCTCGATCGAGGAATACACAAATAGATCGTTGGAATATAAGAGCGAGCAAGGTAAAAGACCACATGGTTTTTAAGAATGTGACAAATGGCAGTGCTGGCAATTGAGTTCGGCGTAAAGAATGGATTGTTTAGGAAATGGTGCAGGCACAGCTGGTTCTCCATCTGGAGGGATGTAAAGCTGGACCCCCTTCTTACATCATGTCAAAAATAAATTTTGAATGGATTAAAGATTTATATGTAAAAAATGAAAGAAAATCTGGTAGATTCCATGGATATTCTCAAGGTGAAATAGATATGAACCTACTTGAATTTTTTAAAAAATTAAAATTATCAATGATGAGAGAGATGCCATAAATCAAGTCAAAACACAAAACAAAACTACTTGAAAAGAATATTTTCAATGAAGAGAACAGACAGATGTCCATTATTAATAATATACAAAGATCTTTTACACATTTACAAAAAGAGAACACACAACGTAAGAAAAAAACATGGGCAAAGGATGTGAAGAGGCAGTTTACACAGAAGCAAATCCAAATGGCCAGCAGGTATGTGAAAAGCTGCTAAAATGAAATAACTATGACCAATTAAGATATCAATGAATATTTCCAATCTAGCAACATTTTTATGAAAAGGAACAACTATGTTTACTGAAGGCGGACATGTGACGGGTGGGGCACTGCCACTTTGCTAGAGTAACCTGACAACTTTTAAGAAACTACTTACAAGACCCTAAAAATTAAAAACACATATTCCCTTTGACCCAGCAAATACATCTCTGGTAATCTGTCCCATACAAGTAAAAACCATAGTCCACAAAAGGACTCCCCATCAGTAGCGGCTGTTTGAATGAAACATCGCATATCTATAGCATGGAATGTTAAGAAACCATCAAAAAGAATGAACTGGGGTCATGCCAATGGACTTGAGAGAGTATTTCTACCAGGTTTTTAAAAAGTGTGCGGAAGGTACCTTTTTGTGGAAAAAAAAATCAATGACACTGGGCAGGAAAAAAATTCCTATATGTGTGTGTGTGTGTGTATGTGTGTGTGTATCTATAAAAGATTATATGAGTATAGAGAAAAATATGGAAGAATATATAAATTTGGCTATATTTGGGCTATATATTTGGTTTACTGACAAGGAAGGGATGTTTTAGTGGAGCTGGGAAGGAGAGTTGGATGAGGAGGCTGGTATAAACAATGGGGAAAACAGAGCTGTGCGGTTCCCATCTCTACATACAATAGGACCATGGTAATATAGTTACACAAAGTTATATGTGTTACAGAAAATATAGTTACACAACATACAGTGTTATAGCTACATGAAATTATGTGTGTATATATACATACACACCTACGCAAATGTACTCACACGTATACATAAAGACAAACAGAAAGTGGTGATCACACCCCCAGCTGGAGGCCTCCTGTGGATTTGCAGGTCTGCACAGCTCCATGGCCTGTGGCTGAAGTCACAGTGGCTTTTGCCGCACAGGTGTGGAGAGTTTAGCCACAGTGCCGGCTTCTGCAGTCCACGTGACTCTTCCTAAATGAGTTATGGGATTAATTAGGACATATGACACCGCTGATCTTTGTCATTTATTTTAGTTTGTGGTTTTCCTAAGTGACTGCTCCAAGAATGAGTCAATTACATTTCCCTTTCCCTTGGGCTTCACTGGGAAAGAATCACTTGCTTCCATTTCAGCAACACCAAGAAAGTAGAAATCATTTAGCCTGCCTTCCGCAGCCTTAGTTTTTTCATCTGTGAAATGAGGATAATCATACTTTCTTTGTCCCTGTCTCATAAGGATAATCTAAAAATTAGTAAAATAATTAACTGGCTACCAGCTCCTGCTAAAAATGTACCATGTAAAAACAGCTCCTTACTGTTCACAAGTTTTCAACTCTGTGATTGCACGTGTCTTTAACTTTTGTAATAGCTGTTTGGGGGAAAACAGGGTGTACCCAGTCTGCTTTAATAAAACAGAAGGTAAACACTGGAAAATTAAGATAAAGTCCACTTATTTATATCCAGGTAATCAACTGTTTTGCAACAAAGTTTTGGGACTTGGAAAATCAATTTAAATGCCAAGAGTTAGTACCACGGAAAACCATCTCCTCTTCTCCATCTTCAGAGCCTCAAGGTGTAACTCCTGGCCCTCATTTGTCTCCTCGGCTGCCATGGTTGGCACTACCTCCTGCTCCTCTGCGCGCAGCCCGTGCGCTGCGCTTACATCAAAGCAGCCCTTTCTAAGGCTCGGAGCGATAGTCCTAAGCCCCTCAAATCCTTGACCGGTTCTTCCTTGTTTTCCAGACAAAATCCACACTCTTTTAGATGGTATTGTTACCCTTTATTCCCTGACTCCTCCCCACTTTCCAAACCTGAAATCCTAGTTCTTTTCACCACTCTTCTGGCCATTGTCCTCCTTCAACTCCAGAGGGGGGATGGTGGCTTTCCCTGCAGTGCCCGGATAGTATCTGCACTGTCGCCACAGGACGCCCATCCGCTCCTCTCCACCTTGTTCACCAGTGACGGTGGGGTGGGGGCTTGGCTGCCTGAGGGCCGGGACTGCACCCGAGGGCTGCGCTGCACAGCCGCGTGGCCTGGAGGGGGCCGAGCCAGGCAACGTGTCAGTCAGTGCAAGGGCGCTGCAGGGGTCTGCTCAAACACAGCCTGAAGGAGGAGGGGACATTAGGTGTAGAGTCAGAAATGGGGAGCAAGGAGGCTTATGGCCCCGAGCAGAACTGGAGGGACGCCTGCAGGAAGGCTGTGAAGCTTGCTTTTTAGCTGGCTCTGATTTACTTTTTAAAAGCACATCTTCCATTGTCCTTTTGTTTTCCCCTTAAAGCAAACAGCAGCCCTACCAGTCCCCTCCTCAGGGGAGCCTCACCTGGCCCTGCCAGCCAGTCTCAGTGGGGAACAAGGCAACTGTTACTCCAAATTCACCAGTGAGAACGCGAACGGAAACGGACGTCCACAGGCAGGTGGATGTGGGGTACTGGCGGGGGCAGACACTGCGGCTCAGCGACACAGAGGCTAAGCCGTGAGCGCTGCCGAGGGCTCAGCGCCCGCTCTCAGCCCGCAGGGAGGGACCCCAACTGGCGGCTTCCTCAGAGCGCCACGGCGTAATGTCCCCCCAGGGCGTAATGTCCCCCCAGGGCGTAATGTCCCCCAGGGCGTAATGTCCCCACCATGGTTGATTTCAAGCCCCCAGTGTTTTATGTTTGTTTTTGTTTTTTCCACGGCTCTCAAAAGTCACAATAACACGATTCTACTCTCCTGAGCCCACGCAGACCGGCAGCAGCCCACCGCCCGCCCACGCGGCCCGGACACACGCAGCAGTCTTCTGGTGATGCTAGTCGGCAACTGTGAAACAAACAGACCGAATCGAACAAATAAGCACAGGCCGGAACGAGAGCCAGCACCAGCCACATGCGTGGGAGGCGCGGGCGGAGTGTGTCTCGGAGGGCAGAGGGCAGAGGGCAGAGGTGGTCTCCTAGGAGACGAAGCCGGCGTGCAGAGGGATTTCCTGCGGGCGCCCTCGCGCGGCCACAGCTCGCCCGTGCCACGCGCTCTGCCCGCGTGACTCCTCGTGACTTTCGTGAGGGTCACTGCGCAGACTGACTCTCTAATAGAGCACATCAAATCTTCATCTCCCTCAGTCCTCACAACACTGGATGCAGGACTCACTCTTCCCACTTCGTCATCAGGGAAACTGAGGCTCACGAGCCCAGGTGGCCGTCTGTAGCACCCTTGCTTACAGACAGCTTGCGAGTAGGTTTGTAGGCCCCGGACGCCTGTGCGGCCTTCGTGGGAACGTTCCAATCTGTGTGTCGTACGCCGTTTGTTTAACTCCTAGACCTTGAAATTAGCAACTGGTTTCTACTTTACTATAGTCTATTTTTAATCAATATTTTCTAAATAAATTAATTTTAGATACTTTTTTCAAGAGATGGCTATGAATAGAAGCCAATTGACAATAAAAGTCACTCCCACTTTCCTCCCGAGTAGAGGAAAGGGACAGGAAGGCTAGGTGACTATCTCTGTATTTTTAATGCTGAAATTGTAAACTTTTATTTTATAATATCTGACATTCATGAAGTCCCTTACTGCATACAAGCTATTTGATATATCTTGTCTCACATCATGTGCATCTTAAAAAAACAAAAACAAAATCCCATTACCACTGTACAGCTGAGAAAAAGAGGCTCAGTTAGTTAAGTGATTTGCCCAAAGTCACACAAATTATAAGTGACAGAGTTGACATTTACTCTCAGGTCTTCCCGGTGTCAAATCCTTCTGTCCCCTTGATGACATAACCTCTCTATTTCTTTGTATTCTGTCCCCCACACCCTGAAGTGTGTCCTGGGGCCACCTCCTGTCTCACCCTGGAGGGAGCACGTGTGCAGTTGGCAGTGCTGTAGAAAAGCCATTTCTTCACGTGGACTCTGGGCTTTCAAAATATTTAAATCCCAATCCAAATATGTGCCACTCAGCACAACAGTCATCTCTGCCAATTGGACTCCAAGCGCAAAGCCATTCAATAAATGCCAACTAGGAAGTTCAGGGAGTTATGACATGCTGTGACCCACTGGACCCCATGCCACAGCCTCAAGCATAACTGGAGCTTGTCTGGAATCCCTCCATTCCTCTGTACTAACACATGGATTTTAATCACAAATTTGCAGCGCTCTCTCATTATGAAGGAGAGAAATCCCTCACAATGTTGCTAATTGACCTTAATCTAATGTGATGTGTAATACACTCAGCTGGATCCTCAGACACTCCAGAAATAGAACAGTAAAACACCTCTTAAATCTAAATTATATTTGAAATCACAGATTAGATTATTCCCAGCATCCTCAAACAAACCGCAGCCTGCTGAAATTTATCTTGCACTTTCCAAACAAGACAGAGACTCCAGCCTGACATGCCGAATGCTTTATGAGTTCATCTAACTTGAAAGTCACACTAGTGTCTTCCTAATGCATCACATGGCTGCCGCCTGCAAAGGTATGAGTGGTCTGGCCGAGGGCACCGACCCCACACCTGTGCTGGCTGTGAGGTCAGGCTGACCTGTCGAGGATCAGGTTGCATGTTTCAGAGTCAAACAGGCTGGGCTCATTACCACTTTGGCATTTACTAGCTCTGTGACCTTGGGCAAGTGACAGCATCACTGAACCGCCAACTCCTCACTGGTTTGGTGCTGATAATTCCGTGTGCCTTGCAGACTCGTTGCGACGTCTAGAGACACTGTTATGGAAATGGCGTCTTCTAGCAAATGCTCAATAAATTATACAGATTATCATTATTATTACAATGAAGGACTGAGACTTTTAGAAAAATCTGTTTATGGCTATAGGAAATGAGTGAAAGTTGGTGATGTGACCATACAAAGTCAGCTCTTCTTTGTTTTCTGTTTGTAATTAACATTTTATTTTTAGATAACATAAACATAAAGGCATTAGAAATAACACTGAGGCATCCCATCTATCTGTTACCCAGTTTCCCCCAAAATAGTATCCTGCAAAACTATATTACAATATCGCAGCCAGGACATCAACACTGCTACAGGGAAGATAAGGAGCAGTTCCGTTGCCACCAGGACCCCATGTCGCTCTTTTGTCTGCCCCAGCTCCTCACTCTTCCTGCCATCCTTCACCCTGGTAGCTACTAATCTGTTCTCCATTTCTATAATTTTATCAGTCAAGAATTTTATATAAATGTAATCATACAGTATATAAGATTGGGGATTGACTTTTTTCACCAAACATAATTCCCTGGAGAGTCTCCCAGGTTGTTGCATGCACCCTTGTTCATTGCATTTCATCAGTCTACGGCCATACCAGCCTGAATGCACCTGATCTCGTCTGATCTCGGAAGCATTCCATCCCTGAGTATGTTCCATGGAGTGGATCTGCTGGCGTGTCTAACCTCTTACTTATTAAAGGAGGACTGGGCTTCTTCCAGCTTTTGGCTGCTAAAAGTAAAGCTGCTATGAATATTTGTGTACATGTTTTCATGAGAAAATAGTTTAATTTCTCTTGAATAAATGACCAAGAGTGGAACTGCAGGACCATTTGGGAGCTGAGTGTTCATTTATATAAGAAACTGCCCAAATCTCATCTTAGGTCCACATACACTTGATCTTCAAAGAGTAAATTTGTTCTCACCCCATCTCATGTGGTACAGGGGGTGCTTCCTAGCCCCCAAACCTCTCACAAAAGGTGGATCTTTATCCCATCATAATAAGAAAGAAATTTCACACTACCTGACCACAGAGTACAAAAATTGCTTTCCTATAAAAGCACAAAAGGAGGGTCCACGGATGCAAAAGTAAGAGGCTGAAATGGATTTAGTAGTGATGTTTCAGCCCCCAAACTGTTATAAATGCGTCCAAAAACATATCTCTGGTGACTTGACCCTCTGTCAGCTTGCTTGTGCATCGGGAGCTCAGTGAGGGCAGCAGAGGTGTGTGTCTCATGGCACAACTGTCACATCGTCCTTTGCGGTTTCCTCGGCAGCCTTCACCTCCCCTGAGTTCCTACCTGCAGGCAGACCCTGCTCAACCAGCCTCACAGGGCCTCGGATGCTGCCATCAGACTCTCAACTGCTGTTGGGGGAGGGAGGAGCACTCAGGAGCTCAGACAACAGGTCTCCAAGGAAGACAAAAGTTACTTCTGGGACCCAGGGAAAAACCAGGAGTTGTTGTGAGGTTGGGTGGTGACCGGACTTCCCTCATTCCTGCCACTTCTCTTGCAGGAACTCTGACTTGCTGTCCAAGAAACAGCGGGCACCACCGCCAACAAAGGAAGAGCCCGATACCTACCTGCGAGTGTATCTACGTGTTTGTGTGTCTGTGTGAGTCCTGACACCCAGTAAATATTAATCTCCTCTGTGTCACAGGTTCTCTAATTGGTGTAGTGAACACAGCTGTGCTAATATCCCTGTCCCCTGCAACCTGAAATTCTAGAAGACAAGAAGAAAGAAAACAAGGAAAAGTATGTGTATCGTGGTTATTTGAAAGGAAGCAGAGAAACTGAGTGCAGAAGTGTGTCTTAGAGAAGTGTGTGTCTGGGACCATCTCTTAGTGTCTCTGGCCCTTATATCCTTGGGTTTATGAGTTTATGTGTCTGTAGCTGGGTTTGCCTATCTGTATGTATAGTGACAAACTGTCTGTGACTGTGTTTTTCTGGGGGGCTCTGTGTGTGTATTGTTCAGTCTGAAATGCTTTTATTTCATTTTCTTGCCTGATTTCCTTGGGAGCACCTCCCAAACTGGTTGAATAAAACTGATTAAAGCAGACTCCTCATTTTGTTTCTGATTTTAGTATTAAAAGTCCAGTTTTTCACCACCAAGATGATGCGAGTTTTTCATATATGGCTTACAGCAAGTTGAGGAAGTTGTCTTCTATTCATAGTTTATTGTGGATTTTTAACAGGAATAGGTGTTGGTTGAATTTTTTCAAATGTTTTTCTGCATCAATTGAGGTGATTGGTTTTTTCTATCATTTTGCTAATATTACATTGTTCGATTTTCATATGTTGAACCATCTTTATGTTCCAGGAATAAATCTCACTTGGTTATGCTATCAGAATTAAAAAAAAATTAAAAAAAGAAGCTGCCAACCTTTCCCAGAATGGCTGTGCTTTTTCATATATCCACCCACTCTGTATGACTAATCCAATTCCTCTGCATTCACTTCACCATTAGGTGTTGTCACTATCTAACTATATATATATACATATATATGCACACACATATATGTATATTTTATTTTAGCCATTCAGATCAGTGTGCAATGATATCTCATTGTGGTTTTCATGTGCATTTTCCCTAATACCTAATTATGTTGAACACATTTCCATGTGCTCATCAGCCATCTGTATATCCTCTTGGGTCGAATGTCTGTTCATGCCCTTTACCTATTTTCTAATTGGATTGTTTGTATTTTTACTCTTGAGTTTAAGACTTATATTCTATATTCTATAGTGGTCCTTTGCCAGATATATGGTTTGGAAATATTTTCCTCTGGTCTGTAACATGTCTTTTCATGCTCTTATCAGAGTTTTTCACCAAGCACAAGTTTTTAACTTGATGTTTTATAGTTTATAAGTTTGCCTTGAATGGATTGTGTGTTTAGTGACAAACTTAAGAAGTCTTTTCTTAATTCTAGATTCTAAAGTTTTTCTCCTATGTTTTGTCTCAAATTTATATGTTTTTCATCTAAGTCCATGATCCATTTTGAGTTAACCTTTGTATAAGCTGTGATATTTGAATCAAGGTTAACTTTTAATCTATGGGTGTACAATTATTTCAGTAGCATTTATCAAAAAAGCTACCCTTCCTCCATCAAATTGCTTTTGCAACATTGTCAAAAGTCACTTGGGTATATTTGCCTGGGACAGATCTAGTTGTTTCTTCTATTCCCTTGATATATGCGCCTATCTTTCCACCAATAACTTACTATTGATCACTGTGGCCATATGGTAGGCCTTAATATTAGGTAGAGTGATTCCTCCCACTTAATTATTCTCATATATATATATGTATTTTTTAAGCTATCTAGGGATTTTGCTTTTTCATATAAATTTAAGGTAAGTTTGCCTATGTCTACAAAAATCCTTCCTGGGATTCTGATAGGAATTGCATATACCATATAGATTAATTTAGAGAGAGGTGGCATCATTACTATGGGCGTCTCTCGATCCATGAACATGTTTTGTCTTCGTTTATTTAGATCTTTTTTTAAACAACATTTTAAAATTTTCAGTGTTTTGAGCTTACATATGTTTTGTTAAGCATATACCTAAGTATTTCAATTTTATCAGAGCAATTTTAAATGGTATTGTGTGTTTAATTTTGGATTCTCCATGTTGATTTTTTTGTTTAGTTTTATATAGAAGTAAAATTGATTATATTGTGTTGACCTTATATCCTGTAACCTTGCTGAAGTCATTTCTTAGTTCTAAGAGTTTTGTAGATTCTTTGTGATGTGCTATATAGACAACCATGCCACCTGAAAATAGGAACTGTTACATTAATATTCTTGCTTTCCAATTTGTATCCCTATTATTTATTTTTCTTGCCCTATTCCAGTGGACAGAACGTTAAGTACTATGTTGAATGAAAGTGATGAGAGCTATCATCCTTTCATGGGGAAAGAACTTGAAGTATGGTGCTTCTTCTTCATTTTGAATGGACCTGAAGCAAATGCCCTAGGCTAGTCCTGGATACTTAGAAAGGTCTGCTATGCCCACTCTCTAGCCATTTTATTGAAATTTGTGCATGGAAATGTTTAAGTTCTCCACCCCCCAACTGTACCATATACTACAGCTCTCAGACTGCTAAAAATTAAAGCCAGGTCTATTATTTCTTATCCTTAGATCATAAACAGAATCTCTTATAAGGACTCCAGGAAATTGTATTAAATCTTCATGGTTATTCTCTGCCCTGGTTAAGAACAGTGGACATACAATATACTTTGAAATAATGAAAGGAAACAAATCAGGATAATTTTATTGATTTTGAGAAGAGTAAATTGTTATGAATTGAATTGTGTCCCTTAAGATGACATGTTAAAGCTCTAATCTCCAGTTCCTCATAATATGACTGATTTTTAGAAATAGAGTCATTATGGATTTAGTAAGTTAGGACTTAGTGGACTTAGTTAAGGACTTAACTGGACTAAGTGGACTAAGTTAGGACTTATGGATTTAGTAATTAAGGACTTGGCCCTTAATCTGGTATGACTGATGTCCTTGTAAGATTAGAAGAAGAAGACACAGAAACCCAGACACACAGGAGAGAAAATCACGAGACGCTGGCGGCAAAGACGGAAGTGTTGCAGCCATGCTCAGAGAAATGCCCAGGATGGCCGACGACCGCCAGAGCTGGGAAGAGGCAGGCCGCGAGGCTCCCCCACAGGTCTCAAAGGAGGGTGGCTCTACCAAAACCTCGATTTGGGACTTCCGCCCTCCAGAACTGTGAGACAATAAACTTCTGTTGTTTTCATATTTTCAGTTTGTGGCACTTTGTCATGACAGCCTGAGAAAACTAATTCAAGAATTCTCACAAACTCACTAAAGTCATCTACTACACTTCACTCTCTGTTTCTAATGCCTATACCTTATCTTCCCAGTCATCCTAAAAGCTCCTGGAGGATAAGGAATGTCATCCAAAAGACCATCAGATGGTTAAATAGTAGATGGGAGAACTTTATTGGCAATATCAGTTTGCAAACAGGAAAGACACAGTCTCCAGTGTGGAGCAGAGGTGCTCTCTCTTCAAAGAGGGGAAGGACAGGTGGGGTTTTGTGCCTCCCTGGGCCTGAGTCACACATATTCAGCAGATTTGGGGGGAAAACTATGCATATTTATGAGGGGAGTCAAATGCCTGCACAATGGATAAACGTGCATGTAACGTACATCCATGTTCACTTTGGAGTGGGGTTTTAGCATCAACATGAGGTAGAATTCAGCTCTTTACCTTGAATGGTAAACTGGACTGTAAATCTCAATTAAGAGGGGTCTGATAGCTCGTACTGTTAGGGAGTTTAGAGACATAGGAATTCAGAAATTAGCCATGCCAGCCCGGGGCCCTGAACCTTTGACTGATCGATAACTTTGTTTCCTTAACCTTAGTGTCCATTTTAGTTCATACACGGCATCTATTTTGGTCTCTCAGATAATGGGAGCATATTTTAAACCACTCAAAACATCCATGATTCAACCCAGAACATACAATGTGCTTCATGCATACCTGCGGGTCCCTAAGGTGTGTGCTTTTGGCCTAGGACTTGGGCTCTGGAAGCAAAGACTCAACACCATCAACACCATCCGTCTCTGTCCTGGACACCATGAGCCAGTCTCCCAGTCTCCCGGAGCCTCGCTGCTGTCTCTGTGCAATCAGATGGCCACAGCATTTCCTCAAGTCTCTTCTTACCATTTACTCGCTTTCTTCTTGCTGAGAAAAATATTTTTTAACCGTCTCTCACCTGCAGGACTATCTTTGCATGCTCCAAACTCTAATGCACACTTCCTCCGCAGGCTCGTGTGTGAGCAGCACGCGGGAGCTGACAGAGTTTCCACACTGTGCATCTCCCAGTGGGAACGCGGCCCAGCTCCCCGGTCCTTGCGCAGTGGCGGCACGGTTTTCTTTCCCACTGACGTGCATGGTGGCGCCTCCATCTCAAGTAGGCAGAGTTACCTCAGTGAGTTTGATATTTAAGGCTGCATTTAAAAACAACCTAATAGTTTAAAAGTAGAAATAAAAAGGAAGTCCACCTCACAGATCTACTGTGGATACCAAAAGACCAAACTCATATGCGATAGCTGTTTGAACATTGTAAATTGTTCAAAAGCTGAGAGCACCTGCAGCCATCCCCAAACACCTCATCCATGAATCTGCCATTCCTCAGGCCCTCATTCTCAACTGCAGGACACAGGACAGCGGGGGACCCTCTTACATTATTAAAGACACCAGAATCTTAGAGACTTTTCAAATGGTGGCCAAACAAAATTATGTATAATATTATTATATAAGAATCTTCCAAAAAGGCTTTGTACTCTTCAGATTTACATATGTATGTGATAATGTTAAGGGAGAGAAATAAGTTACCATAACAACAGCCCTATATAGACTCAAATGACCATGATGCACTCCCCTTCTTAGGGGCCTTTTAAGTAGACCTTAAACTGAATAAAGACACTGTGAAACTTACAAAGGAAGATTTCAGCAAAGGTAAATTCTTGTGAAAGTCCCTTTTTTCACTCCACTGAAATCCTGAAATTCAAATTATGACAGAATCAACTGGAAGTTTTCAAAGAGCAGTATCTGAGACCCTACCTGCCACCTCCTTCCATTAGATTCTGATGTGTTAGATATTGAATATCATCATGGGATCTTCATTTTATGTGAATTCCCAGGCAACTCTGCTACACAGGCACACTTGGCAGTGACGAACCAAGCCAACTTCATGTTCCCAAAGCTGGAAATCTTACAAGATAGGTCAAGTGTTCTTAAGAGTGTTAAAAAGAAAATTCAATGATACATGTTAAAGCCCAGTAAGTGAGACTTTATCTAGAACCATTGCATTAGGTACAGGGACCACTGCAATGGGTTTTGCAATGGGGAAGAGAGCCTGAGTCCAATTCCAAATGCAGCATCAGCAAGTGGGAGTTTATAGCCAAGGAGCAGGGTAAGGGTCATGGATAGAAAATTACTAAGAGAAAACATAAGGGGAAAAAGGGAAGTGGCTAAACCAACCTAACAGAATTCTCGCTAGAGACAGCTCAGGGTGATCATATGTCACTCAGAGGAGGGTGGAGGATGAGGAACCTGATCAGATATCCAGGGTGGGGAGTTGTTGGTGAGTGGACATAGCAGGTTCTTTGCTAAAACTGGCTTTTATAGGGAAATGCGCAGATGGGCCTTAGCAGAATGTTTAGGAGGCTGAGTCAGGTTTGGCCCAGCCAGATATCTTTTTCAGAGGATAAGGTTGAAATTCAGGGCACAGGAAGATCTGGGGTGAGTTGAAAGAGGATACCAGGGTCTTGTGGGCATGCCTCAAAACAGAACATGAAAAAAAAATTCCTCCATTCTATAGAATAACATTCAAGGCTCACACCTGGTCTGACCATCCAGTAGAGAAGGACTCTGTGCAATGAATTCTGCCTTGTCTTGTTTTCTTTTCCAAAACTACTTCTAAAGACAATGCTGCAAAATGAGGAATTTGAGGTCTCACCCTCTGCTGGAATTAATATTTTTAGACAAATACTCCCCAAAATAAATCACAGATAATTTATTAATCTCAGAAGGAAAATCACTTAATAAGATGAAGGTATCAAGTCAAATTTATTATTTTAACCACAAAAAAACTCATCTTTTTTTGTGAATACCATATTTTCTGTGTAAGAAAAAGACATATGGGATATGCATGAAAATCAATGCATCTATATTGTATTCAAACAGTGCCAATGGAACTAACAAACGCATAATAAGTCTAGCCCATTCCTTTGAAAATAAATTGATTTTTCAGCACTTTTCCCCAAACTCCAGTGGCTTTGAAAACAAAAATCATTTTCTTTCTTTCTGACACCAGTGCATTTTAAATGTGAGCATTTTCTCATCTAATGATTGTTTTTGTAGTTTTCTGCCACTGATTGGGCATATCTAATTATCCAAATGGCTATTTAAATAAAATGCATTTTCAGTAATGTCCTTAAAGTGCAGCTTGAGGAGATACAGCACTCTGTGACCTTTAAACCGCAGCCACCTTCCTGGGCTCAGCTCCGAATGAAATGTGGCACTGCAAACCATCTTGACTCTGAGACTCATGGAATGTGACTGAAATCCGCATGTTTTAATTTTTTAATTGCAAATACAGCAGGTGCATGGCTATAAAAGGTGATGGAAATGTTTGCACACGATGTGAAACTTGCTCTTTTCCACTTATACCAGGATATGAACCCAGATTTATCACCGATGCTTGTTGTCTGATGACATTTTTATGAAAAGGAATAAAGATTGGGAGACTTTGCTTGTCTATGCTTAGTCTTGACTGGATGCCATACTGCAGTATTGGTCACCAATGTGTTCTATGTGTACTTTGAAAAGCATCCTAACTGGAAGTATGATAGTTTTTTCTAATATCATCTAGTATGACTGTTATGAAGATCTGAATTGGCTGGCTATTAAGATACATGATCTTAATATTTATTATTTATTTGTAGTTGTACATATAGCTTTCCCAAAACTCACTATTTTCCTAAGCACTTACATTATAATCACTTTTCTTTTCCCTCATATGTCATAGATATAATAATTGCCCTTATAAGTATTGCATTTGACATATTGTCCACATAAATAAAGAATATGGGACTACATAAGATTTGCCACATAATACTATAGTTGGGATATTACTTCACTGTCTTCATTTTAAACTAGACGATCTGAATCGAATTTCAGTTTGGGGAGTGTGTTTTTTTTCTTTTTTATGAACTGAAATGTATAGCAACAATAACAACCTTCTGAATTTTTTAAGTAGCTTCCTCTGATGATATTCTTTTCCTTCCTTTTGGATGCCAGTCTCACCAGCCTTCTTTTAATTCTTTGCAAATGCCAAACACCTTCCAGCAATAGAAAGAGGCCTTATGCATATGTTGTTCTTTGTACTCAAAATGCCCCACTCCTTCACTGCACTCTCTATGCTTTAATTAACATCTACTCAGCTATAGATTTAAGCTCAAATGTGATTTTCTTGGGAGTCCTTTCTCTCCTGTCCACACCCATATAGTTCATTGCACTGAGACCTCTCCGTAAACAGCACCTGTTGCAGCCACGCCCAGTGGGCATCAGATTCTGAGGCCACAGGTGAAACAGAATGGCTGGGGCTGACTAGGAGGGACTGGGATGCATAAATGCTATCTGCCATTGGTGATTTTCAACAGAGGCACAGCACGGTCAGATTTATGTTGGAGATGGATCACACTGGCAGCAATAAATAGTGGATAAGATGAGATTGATTTAAGGAACATTCAAGAGTAAAATTGTTGATTAAGATTTGGTGACTGACTTGATATGGCTCAGGGAGAGGGAGGAGACTCAGGCAGCCTGTGGGCTTCTGGTGGTGGCTGGGTAAGTGGCCAGTGCGGAGACAGAACCGATGCAGATGGGGATGGAGAGACGCAGGGAAGTGACAGCTCTGTCTAAAGACAGGATGAGTCTGAGTCCCTGCAAAGCAGCCTAACTGACATAAGGGTTGGATATAGACATGTGAAAGTCATCCACACAATTAATGGGTAGTTTAAATCATGAGAGTTTTTGCGCTCCACCAGGAGCATTTAAAGAGATCTGGGGAGAGAGTAGACAACCCACAAATAACCTAGGTAAAGAGAGGAAAGGGACTCCAGGATGAAGACTGAACAGCCTCCAAAGGGCACATTGCCAGGGCTGTTGGAGTACAGGATTTCCGAGGAAGATCAGATCAAGGGACAAACAGCAGCTCAGGGAGAAGAGAAGTTCAGGGAAACCAATGATGCAACAAAATTATCAGACAAGGTCTAATTTCTTTCTGTAGTACTGTAGTGTGAATATAGTTAAAAATAATTTAGTATATATTTTCAAAAAGCTATAAGGAGGATTTTAAATGTTTACAACCCAAATAAGTGTCTGAAGTGATGGATATGCTAATTACCTGGATTTGATCATTAAACATTGTGTGCATATATTAAAATATTACTCTGCATCCCATAACTATGTGCAATCATTATGTGTCAACTAAAAATAAAAGGAAAAGAGAAAAATATATTGCTGAGAATAGCACAATAGTGTTCGTGGAATGGTAGGAGGCAGAAGGCCAACAGTGTACTACAGAAGATCAGGCTCCTTTGCTCTGGGGTCCAATGCACCAGTGAAGCGTAGAGTATAGTTTGTCCCATGATTACGGGAAATGCTGATGGGCATTTTATTTCACTCTGATATTTATATAGCTGTGCTGTAACAAGAACATAATGATAAAAACAGAAATTTGATGAAAAATTTTGGACACACAGACACATAATCTTTGTACAAATAAAGAAACTGAGGCCTAGGAAAATGTAAAGAATTTCTCCAGGATCACATGACTAGTGACCAGCAGCGATGGGCTTGACTCTGCCATGGAACTTCAGTGCCCAGGACGCTGTCCCTCTCCGGCAGTAACACGGCCCATTAGCAACCCCGGGGGGCCCTGGAGACACCCATTTTCCTTTCTAGTCTCAGCAGATTTCACTGCCCTCTTGACAATGTTGGTGCCTGGAAGCTGACTGCACACAGAACCAAGCTGTAAGTAAAGAGAAAACGTTTCAGTGAGATTGTTGTGAATTCCATTATAGTATTTCTTGAAAATATTTTCCACATCAACAGGTCTCTGTCATCACTGCAAGTCCTATCCTGCTGTGAATAGCTGGTGTTATTGGCAAAGGAGCAAAGAATGAAGATTTTCATAACTGCATTTCAAGAGGTCCATTAAAAACTTAACATCTTCATTAAGACACCTGCCTTTTCACGACCATCTTAACCACCAGTTACAGCCCCTCTCAGTTTTAGTTGCCGAATATGACACTAGTTCCATGCTGCATCTGCTCCCATGACCAGCATGCTACACAAAAGGATCTGATCTCATATAAATCCCTACAGCAGGGAGATGGAGGACAAAGGGAAGCAAATAAATACAGGAAGTAGATGCTGTTAGGGTAAAAACGCTATGGTGGAGTGAAGTCCTCAAAAAACCTGAGCATTCATAAAAGCAACAAGGACACTAGACAAAAAAATGCAAGAAAAAAAATTTTTTTAAATGTGATTAATCTTTTTAATTGAACAAGTTAAAATTATACATGTTTATAGTGTACAACATGATGTTTTGATATATGTCTACATCTTAGAATAGCTAAATCAAGCTATTTAGCAAATGCATTACCTTACACATTTAGCATTTCTTTCATGGTGAAAACACATTTTTTTGTGTGTGTGGTGAAAACACCTAAAATTTTTCTAGGTAATTTTCAAATATACAATATTTTGTTATTGGCTATAGTCACCATGATGTATAATAGATCTCCTGAACTTTAAGTTTCTTTAAGTGACTTTAAGTTTCTATGCAAGTAGGAAGTGGAGTCTAAGGCAGAGTTGTAGACCACCAGAGCATTGAAGATCACCCCAATATGTGCACAGAGCCACTAAGCACAGGCTGTAAATTTATTGATTCAAGGTTTTTAAGCAAATCTGTGTCTGATAATTTGCTGACCACTAACTTAACTGAGTGGAAACCAGAGTGGCCACACATGACAAAGAATACAGACTTTACAGAATTAGCTTAAAGTCACTACAAACAAACAAAGAAAAAAGCAACAACAAACCCTGGAGGGAGGGAGGAAATCTAGTTTCCAGACTTGCCAAGTTATATTATTCGAAGGTCCATTTTTCAGTAGATATTATGAGACATACAAAGAAAAGGGAAATGCTGGCTCACACATTAACACTGACATCAGGAGCAAGAAGACATTGTCTACTGACCATTTCTACTCAACAGTAGACAATAAAAGAAATCTATGTTGGAAAGGAGAATTAAAGCTATGTTTATTTATAGGTATATTTATACACAAGATGATCTTATATGCAGAAAATGTTAATGAATGCACAAAACACACTGTTCAGAGCTAATATATAAGTTTAGCAGGGTTACAGGATAAAAGATCAATATACAAAAACCAACTGTACTTCTCTACACAAGTGATTAACAATATAAAAATTAATTTAAGAAAGCAATTACATTTATAATGTACCCAAAAGGATAAAATATTTGAGAATAAATTTCTCAAATGCAGGACTTATACAATAAAAAATAAAATAGCATTGAAATAAATTTAGAGAAGACGTAAATGAATGAAGACATCCCAAATTTATGAATCAGAAGAATATTGTTAAGATGTCAATTCTCAAAAACTAATCTAAAGATTTAACACAATCTCTATTAAAATCTCAGCTGATGTTTTTTGTATGGTTAGCATATTTATATGAAAAATAATATGAAAATGCAAAGACCCCAGAATATCTTAATAAGAAGGACAAATTTGGACAACCTACACTTCCTGATTTTAAAACTTATAAAACTATAGTAACCAAGATAGTGTGGTATTGGCATAAGCCATATGTGTGTGTGTGTGTGTCTGTGTGTGTGTGTTTATATCAATGTAGTCACATAAAATTTATATTTTTTATTTTTTGAGACAGGTTCTCACTCTTTTATTCAGGCTTGAGTGCAGTGACATCATCACAGCTCACTGCAGCCTCAAACTCCCAAACTCAAGCTATCCTTTTGCCTCAGCCTCCCAAGAAGTTGAGGCTACAGGTGCATGCCACCACAACCAACTAATTTTTCTATTTGTTTTAGAGACAGAGTCTTGCTATGTTGCTCAGCCTGGTCTTGAACTCCTGGCCTCTAGTGATCCTCCTACCTCGGCCTCCTAAAGTGCTAGGATTACAGGTGTGAGCACCCAGTCAATGTAGTCAAATATAATTTAGAAGCCAGAAATAAACTCTTATATTCATGGTCAATTGATTTCCAGCAAGGGTGTGAAGGCAATTTAATGGAGGAAAAAATATTCTTTTTAAGAAATAGTGCTTAAACAACTAGATATCTAATTTGAATGAATGGAGCCAGACCCTTACCTTAAATCATTTGCAAAAATAACTCAAAATTGTTTATAGACATAAATGTAAGTGCACAATTAAAAAAAAATTTAGGGAAAACAAAAACATAGCTGTAAATTTTGTAACCTTGGATTAGGCAATGGTTTCTTAAAATATTACACCAAATGCACGAGTGATTCAAGAAAAAGTAGATAAATTAGACTTTATTAAATTTTTTTAAATGTGCTGACAACCAAGAAAGTGAAAAGCCAACCTATAGAAGAGAGAAAATGTATATAAATCATAAACCGGTAAGGGAAGAGAATTAGAACTGGTTCTGTTTCTGTATAGACAACCACTGAGCAGATAAATTCTTTAGTCAAAAGAGAATTCCAAATAATCAAGTTAGGAAATGAGCAAAGGATTTGAATAGACATTTCTTCAAAAAACATATACAAATGACCAATAATCAAAGGAAATGCTCAATATTACTTCATTAGTCATCATGGAAATGCAAATCAAAATCACAGAGATACTTCTTTACAATCACTGTGGTGACTAAAATAAAAAAGACAACAATGCTATGTGTTGTTGAGGATATGGAGAAATTGGAACCCTCAACCATTACTGTTGGAATTGTAACATTGTGCACACATTTTGGAAAACAGTTGGCAATTTTTGAAAATGTCAAACATGAAGTTCCCATATGTTCTAGCAATTTCACTCCCAGGCCCATACCCAAGAGAATCAAAAGCATATATTTATACAAAACCCTGGATAACTAACAGTCTTAAATCTAAGGCATGAAACTGTTAGAATTCTAAAGAAAGCATTGGAAAAACTCTTATAGACATTGGCCTAGGTAAAGAATTTATGAAGAAGACCCCAAAGGCAATCACAGCAACAACAAAAATAAATAAATGGGACCTGATCAAATTAAAAAGCCTCTGTACAGCCAAGGAAACTATCACTAGAGCAAACAGACAACCTACAGAATGGGAAAAATATTTGCTTGTTACACATTCGATAAAGGGCTGATAACTATCAGAATCTATATAGAACTAAGAAAAATCGGCAAGAAAAAAAATCAAACAACCCTATCAAAAAGTGGGCAAAGGACATGAACAGAAACTTTTCAAAAGAAGACAGAAAAATGACCAACAAACATATGAAAAAGTACTCAACATCTCTAATCATCAGGGAAATGCAAATCAAAACAGCAATGAGATATCACTTATCTCCAGTGAGAATGGCTTTTATCAAAAAGTCCCAAAACAATAAATGTTGGCGTGGATGTGGAGAGATAGGAACACTCCTACACTGCTGGTGGGACTGCAAACTAGTGCAACTTCTGTGGAAGGTAATATGGAGATACCTTAAAGGGATACAAGTAGATCTACCATTTGATCCAGCAATCCCACTACTGGGCATCTACCCAAAAGATCAGAAGACAATCTATAAAAAAGATATCTGACTCGAATGTTTATAGCAGCACAATTCGCAATTGCAAAGATGTGTAAACAACCCAAGTGCCCATCAATCCCTGAGTGGATTAATAAAATGTGGTATATGTATACCATGGAGTACTACTCAGCTATAAGAAATAATGATGATATAGCACCTCTTGTATTTTCCTGGATACAGCTGTAACCCATTCTACTAAGCAAAGTATCCCAAGAATGGAAAAACAAGCACCACATGTACTCACTATCAAATTAGTATTAACTGATCAACACTTAAGTGCACATATCATGGTAACATCCATGGGGTGTCCGGCAGGTTCGGGAGGAGGGATGGGTATATACACACCTATCTGTTAAAGAGTTCATCTGCTGGGAGTGTCCAGCTATGCAGTGCACACCGTATGGGGAATGGACACACCTGAAGCTCTGACTCATGTGCGGCAAAGGCAATACATGTAACCTAAACATTTTTACACCTGTAATATGCTGAAATAAATAAATAAATAAAACCCTGTACGGGAACATTCCTAACAGAATTATTCTAAACAGCCCAAAGTAGAAACAATCCAAATGTCCATCGGCTGAAATAAAATGTGATCTATACATACAAGGGAATATTATTTAGCAATAAAAAGGAATGAAATACTGATACGCACTACAACATAGACAAACTCTGAAAACATTATGATAAGGGAAAGAAACCGGGTACAGAAGGCCATGCAATGTATGATTCCATGTATATTAAATGGCCAGAATAAATAAGCAAGTTCCTAGAGATAGGAAGCAGATCTGTGGTTTCCAGGAGGTGGGAGGAGGGTAATTGGGAGTGACTACTAATGTGTACAGGCTTCTTTTGGGGGTGATGAGAGTGCTCTGAAATTTGATAGTGGTGATTGTTGCAAAACTCTGTGAATATACTAAAACAACCATTGAATTGTATACTTTAAAAGAGTGACTGGGAAGGTATGTGAATTTTACTTCAAAGAGGAAGACAGAAGGAGGGAAGGTATTCTCTGGATTAGGGAACAAAGTGAAGACGCTGGGCCCTGCCATCGCTCGTTACAACACAGTGCCTTGGGAACAGGGTAGTGGTGGAAGGACCCTTCGGAAGCTCCACCTCTCACCTGCCTGACATTAGGTCCTATAATGGTCCTAATTAGGCTCAAAAATAGATGTTAATCAATATAAAGTGTTGCCCCTACTCATTAGGTTTTTCTGGATGAGAAAATGTTGCAATTATCCACATGGCCCTCTGTTGCCATCTGATCGCTCATATTATTCCCTAAGTTTCTTTTGGGGGTCTGTAAAACATAAGCATTAAACAAAAAAGCTGTCCTCAAGCACTATCTTGAGGTTACACCTCTGTATTTGAAATTGCAGATTCAGCATAAATCTCTATTTTGTCACACCTAACCATTATCATAACTTCCTTCTTGTAAACCCTATTATTTTTCAGTTAGAAACACAAATGATTTTTCAAGATTTTATGTTCACTATTAAATGACAGAGGCACTCCACATAGACTATTTCAGTTACAATTTAAAATACTGTGTACTGAGGATATTTTAAAATATCAATTAAAATATTGTGATAAAAACAAATTTATTAATGATAAATAAGATAATAAATATCCAAATTATGTCTTGACAAAAATCTATACCAGCTGCTTTAGTATCTCATGAATGTGTGGAAGAAACAGAATAGAGTTTTTATGAAACTCTCAGATTTTTTAATAATCTCCCTCAACCCTCCAAGAACTGTCGTTTACAATCCCTTGGTCCTGTCGTTAGCAGGTTAAACCGGGAAAGGACTCGTAGGCCGTGGGAAGGGGTCTGAGAACTACAAAGGAAACACACTGGCGCCAGAGCGCTCGGGTTTGTTTAATGTAACTGGACCCCAAGGAGTACAAGGAAAAGCAACACAACCCTTATCATTTATCCCGGTTAATCTCACCTACAACTCAAAAGCCCTGCGAGACAGGGGCTGAACCCGAGCTCATGGCCATGACCCCGAGCTTTCTGCCAGGTCCTGTCCTGGCCACGGCTGCCCTCAAAGTCACTGCTGTGGAGAAGATGCTGTGGTAATGCCAGATGGAAAATGAACAAAGAATTGAAAAACAAGGGACACCAAATGAGAGGAGGGTTCTGTGTCCCACTTGCTCCCGATACCTTCCTGGCCCGTCCCACTGCGCTGGACTCACAGGTCCCATCCTCAGGGAAACGTACTGAGCTGGAAGGGGAATTCCGGGTTGTGGGTCTGTATAGCTGGACACTCCCAGCAGATGAACTCTTTAGCGCAAAGAGAATCCCAAGCAATGATTGGTGACTAAGCTATAACTGCCCAGCTGTTTCATGAATGATCAGGCTATACTGTCAACCAGAGCTGAAATAGATGTCTATGTACAGACAGCCCCAAAATTTCCAATTAGGCTATCTCTTCAGTAGTAATGCATCAACTTTTTCTAACAAAACTGAGGGAATAAGAAAAGAAAGATAAGAATATGAGGATACATCATAATTTCTGTCACTGATCAGTCTTTTAAAGTAGAAATTAAAATAGCCATTGTTCTCTGTGAGCATTTCCCAAACATGTTGCATGCACAGCAGTGAATTAGGTTATTTTGTTAAATCAATTAATTAATCGAAGGCCCAGCTTGTTTCCACAAGTCCTTTACAGTATAACCAGTTTGTAAAATTCAGAATGAATGAGAAGGGGAAAAAAGAAATAACAGACTAATCCAAGTAAATAATTAAAGGAGTCAGGAAGTTTTAAGAACGGACCAGAACTTCATCACTTGTTACTTACAAAACTTCAAACATGCTACATAGCATGTCTGTCTCAGTTTTCTTTTCTATAAGATAAGGATAATATACTATATTCCCTATGTTATTACTCTAAATGATATTATGCATGTAATGTGTCTAACACAGCTTTTGATAAATATTAAGTTCTTGATAAAAGCTATTGTTCAGTAACTAATAATTTGTAATTATAGCTAAAATGTGATCTAAAGCAATTAATTCATCCTTGGTTAGAGTCTGGTTAATATAAATGTGGAAATCAATCTAGACAGCATCCTGAAATCTTCTGGCCCCAACTGAGAGGATCCAAAAGGCTGTGTAACGGCGTATGTCGTGGTGCCTGTCTGGTTGTCCACACCCTCATCAGGCCTTTGAGCACTTTTCCCCTTCTCGTTTCTTTTAGGACACTAGGTTTGTCAGACATCTGCCCTTGTGCGCTGATGAGTGTAACTCGAGCTAGGACACAAATCACCTTGACACCCTATTCCAGAGATTAGAAATGCTGTTTTCATGTGTCTGCTAATAGCTGTCCTCCCCAGTAGCCCCCATGTGACCTTTAAATATCACAGAAGTTAAGCGGCAAAAGAGAATAATAATGTCATTTTAATTGATTGGTAAATTATTGAGCAGCATTAGCTAATACCCCATAACATCTCTTCCCTCTCCTTTCCCCACTCTATCCTACTGGGGAAAATCATTATGCTCTCTGGAGGGTTCCTGTTTTTCTTACACGTGAGTCTATGATCCATCTGACCCTGTCTGCTGCAGTGCACCATATAGGTTAGCTAAAAGATCTGGAGATAAATGTAAGGAAAAGCAGCTATGTGAAAATTGTAAGCTTAAAAAAATGTCCTTGTAGACTACATTTCACTAAGTTCTAACCATTCAGAGAAAAATGTAATAGACAGCACTTTGAATGGATTATTGACATTTTCCAAACAATGAATTGAGAGTTTCTTTGAGCAGGATCCTCTGGAGTTTCTGAATTTCTGACCCTGAGAGTGATTACCAAGCTTTTATACTGGTCACAAGTGAGTGACTACATAATCTTTGTCCCATTACATAGTAATGCTACTTTTGGAAATATTTTGTCTTAGAAATCCAAATATCTTCCTAGCCCAACTAAACTCCGGCCTCATTGAAAAAACTCCCAAATCATCTCAACCCACTCAACCCACGCTGAGTTCACTCCTTCAAGGAACTATTCAGAATTTTGACCACACAAGTTGTCAAAACAAAAGACTCTTTTGCACTGCCTCACTGCCTCCTGCCGGTAAGTCTTGTCTTCCCAACCAGCTTTTAGTTTCCGGGACATGTCCCAACATGTTTCCAGCACACAGTGCAGGAGGAGTGGGAAGTGTGGCAGAAGTTGGGGTCATAGACTGCTCAGGGGAGCAGCCGGAATGACCGTGAGTGATGAATTCTCTGAATCTCAATTTCTTAATCTATAAAGTTTCATGGAATTGTTGTAAGGAAGAAAACAAACATTGGTGTTTTGGGTTGGTACAGAGCTATGCAATGCAGATCCCCTTCCAGGAAGGCCTTGCTGCCCCAGATGTCAACAGTGTGGTGCGCAGGCCTGGCCCAGCGGCAGAGAGCTGCTTCGCCCAAAGACACAGCCACCCCAGAGCCACCCAGGCATAAGGACTGACGGCTGATCAATTTCAGCCCAATGTGGTGCAGCTCTGATGATCCTGATATGTCCGAAGCTCTCAGAGGAGTTGGCTAAGGTGCTTGTCAGGCTCGATCTCAGTTCACCTCTCCCTCTGGCCAGTCCTACTGCCTTGTCCTCTCTTCCATCTAGGTTTGCCCCCAGTTCATACTCCACCTGCCAACTTCTGTTCCATCATTCTGCATCCAGAGAATAAAACCCACAATGATTCTTGATACATGCTAATCTGCTTTGTATATTACATTAGATTTCTAAAATATTGTGGATAGGCTGAGAGCTCCATCAAAGGAAGGTCTAGTGAATGGCTGAAGTCAGAGTAGGGGAATGGCCTGCCTGCCTGTTTCGAGTCTTTCCCGTGGAGATCCTAGAACAAAGCTCCAGTCAGTGCATCCCTATTTTTGCATTGTCACGTTTCCCTTACAAAGCCAACTGTCTACTTCTTGTTCCCGTATACCTGTTCATTAGGGATTTATATCCTTCTACTGCTCAGAAGAACTTGAGATTAACTCCAGTTGAATCCTTGTTTCTTTTCCCAAGGACGGCTAACTAGAATTTCTTTGCCCCCTCAATCACTCCTTCTCCTAAATTATTCTCTCTCTCCTCTGTTGAGATCCTTCAAGGTAATATTTCTGCAAATCTTCTAAACCCTGTAGTTCTCCCTTCCATAAACAACATCCATCACCACCAATAACAGAAGCATGCAACAGCGTGGAGTGCCCAGACATTCTCTCAGATTTCTTTGCGATATGTATCATGTCCTCTTCTCTTAAAATAGCATAATCATTTCTTTACCTCCTTAAACATTTAATTCTTCTTCCACCTCTTCTGAGAAAACTTCTGGGGGCTCTTAGTTTGTGTCTGTCTGATGTTCCCATGATGCTCTGGGCTTCCTCCTTCCTGTAACCACTATGCTGTGATATTTGCTTTTATGCTTATCTCCCCTAGTAGTCTATGTACTCATTTGGGGGAGGGCAAGTGTGGAAAGTATACTCATCTCTGTAGCCTCAGCTCCTAGCACAGGGCCCTACGTATGCTGAGATTTTGGAATTGTGTGTGGAAACAATGGATGAATGAGCAAGTGAATTAATGAATAAGTGATACTTTTTCAGTGTGTTGGGTTATCCATCTTTCTAGATTTTCTTCCCTTACTGCTACCATTCAGTAGTATTTTAGAATTGAAAACACCTTGACATGATCTCAAGAGGAAAGGAACTATGTTTCTACATATCTGTCTGTCTAAAAACCATGCAGGGAAGTCCATGTCCTAAGGGAGGTGAGAGGAAGACAAGACCATGTGCTATTTCAGCCTGCATGGTGTTCAAAAATATGCACACCCACAGATGCACATACGGTGGTGGTGTGTATGTGACCTTCTTCCTGGCTCTATGATAAAATTATCTCATTCCATGAGTAATTCAACTCCTACATCTTATGCAAGATTGGCATTCAGATGTTGGGATTTAGAGCACACTGGGGAGTAACACGTAGGAGGTGAGTTCTGTGGTAGCTTCGAGGGTGAGCACATGCTCGGCTGGGAGTCAAGATGTCAACCAGAAGGGAGCAGCATCGATGCAGGGGGTTGAGACGGCCGATCAGGAACAGATCTGCCTCCCTCCAGAGTCAGGTGGTTGGTTACTTGCTGTGTGACAATGGACAGATCAGTGTCTCTGAGGCTCCTTGTGCTCATCTGAAATGAAATAATAGTGCCTAATTCATAGAAATGGGATGAGAATCCTTCATCCTGTGTAGTGAGGGCGGGAAATATGTTTGAAGTTGTCAGCACAAGAAATACGGCAGTCACTGAACGCCTTCTACCTATCGCATGACAAGGCGATGAAGAACAACCTAACTTCCGACTCAGCCAGGAACAGCCCTGCTCTGTGGCACTGGTGTTTAGTCTCGTGTTCCTGACCTCGAGGAGTTTGCTGTTGCAGAGCAGGCGATACCTGCAAGACCATGCTCCTCCCTGTAAAGGGGGCAGGGGTTTGTGGAGGGCCTTCTCCGACTGACCACTCACATCTAAGAAATGGTGCTTTCTCCTTGAAAGCAGACTGCTTTACTCGGCTTCAGTCTTCAGGTTTTCCTCTGAGGACCTATTTATGGGTGCGAAGAGGATCACGGCAACAGTCAAGAAACCGGGCACTAATCTGAAAGTCTGCCAGGAGGCAAGGCCTCTTGCTCACTGCTGAGCCCAGCGCCATGAGAGAGCTGGGCTCCGCAGCCCCTGGCCCGTGTACGGAGCACAGGACATCTTTGTAGGAGACACAAATGGAAGAGAAGTAAGTGCTGCCTTGTCTAGCACAGGCACCAGGAGCCCATCAGAAGACAAGAGAAAAAAATAAATAAAAGAATAAAAAGCACCCCATTAGCATGAAATTCTCCTTTCCAGCCCGCACTCACAGTTGGAACGATGCTGGCCCACTCAGGTCACCCGCAAGCTGCAGCGAGACCAGCCTGCTGCCTCCAGGCTCCCAGCCGGCCGCTAGGTGGCAGCTGGTTATGTCCCTGCTCCACGCTCCTAGCACAGAGAAGAGGTGGGGATGCATGTAGAGGGTTGTGAAATGACCCTTGTGTAGTTAGTGCAATTTCCGGCTTCGCAGAAGTTAAACCCTGGCTCTCCCTGACATCATTTGCAACAATTGATCCTAAATATTTGCTAAGGGCCAGACAGCTGTTCCAGCAATAGGGTTCGGAGAGGCAGCACCGTGCCTTGGCTAAGGGCTGGGACTCCGGAGCCGCTTTGTCCACGAATGAGCCCTGTCTCGCCCATGGGCACTTTGTAAAGATTGGGCAACTAACTCCCACTGTGTGCCTCAAATTCTTCATCTGTAAAATGAAGATGAAAAAAATGCCAGCCCACAGGGTTGGTAAAGTATAAAGGAATTAGTACAAATTATGGGTTTAGAACAATGCTTCATAATCTCTTAACAAATCCTAGCTATGACAAATATTAATGAAGAGAAGGCTAGGCGCAGTCCTTCTGCTTCCTCTGCGCCCCACCTGAGCTCCAGACACCGACCTCCGTCCACAGCCCTCCCCGACTTCCTCCCTGGGGTGGTATTTGGTGCCCTCATCTTTGCCTTCAGCTCTGTCAGTCTGTGCCTTGGCTTCCGTGCTGGGGCAGCTGGCTCCCTCCCCTGTGTCGCCACGTCCTCCACCTGCTCCCGCAGTGGTCCTCCCTGCCCTGCTCCTCCCTCCCCTGTGACGCCACGTCCTCCACCTGCTCCCGCAGTGGTCCTCCCAGCCCTGCTCCTCCCTCCCCTGTGTCGCCACGTCCTCCACCTGCTCCCACAGTGGTCCTCCCAGCCCTGCCCCTCCCTTTCAACCCACCAAGATGCAGCATTTCCGGTTCTAATTCGACAGCATCTGCCTTCCTGCCTATGGTCTCAGATACATCACTGAATATAGAATATAGTTCTTTGTTCATGATAAAGGATCTAGAAGTAAATTATTTCTACGGTTATTTTCCACTCTAACGTTCTGTAATTTTATGACTATAGTCTGTGAATCATAGGAAAAAATCCAGTTCCACCTTTTGAATCTAAAACAAACACAGTGGATATTCCCTGAACATGGAAGTGGGCTTTGGTTTTATCTAGGTAAAGAGCCCTGGACCCAGGTCATGATGAAAGGAGTGATTACCCACGGCAAATTGAGGGATCACTACTGTGATGATACAGGAAAGTGGACCCCAAAACTGGGGTCCAGCCTGAAGACCAAGTGGGTTCTTGACTTCATGTCGGAAAGAATTCAAGAATGAGCCCACAAAAGGAAGTTTATGGAAGAAACAAAGAAGCAGAGGAAGCCTTGCCCCATAGGCAGAGCTGCAGAGAGTACCACTTTGTGAGTTTCCAGGGTCATATTTTATACCTTCTATTTAGTTTTGTGCTAAGTGGAGGGAGGATTATTTATAAGATTTCTGGGAAAGGGAGGAGGGGAGTTCCCTGAACCAAGGGTCCTTCCCCTTTTTAAATCATATGGAGTAACTTCTGGGGTCACCGTGGCATTTGTAAACTGCCATGGGACTGTGGGAGTTCCTTTCGGCATGCTAACGCATTGTAAGCAGGGCATGATGAGCAGTGAGGGTGAGCTGAGCTCGATTTCTGTGGCCGTCGCAGCTCTAGCTGGTTTTGGCCAGCTTCTCCACTGCCTCCTATGGCATCAGAGACCTTGGTTTGGGCTTTATGACCCTTTATGGTGCAGGGCCTGTCAGTTCCCTATCTCAGTGAAGTGAGCCTGACTCAGGGTAAAAGGAAAGCCGGGGATATACTGAGAAACGTGACCTGGCCGAGTGGGCTTGACCTCATCCTCTTCTTAGAGCATGAAGAGTAACAGTGAACCAGATGCTCACGCGGTAAGCGGCATAAAAAGAAGCAAGCACTCTAAGAAAAAAGCAAGGAACACCAGAAAATACAAAACAAAGAAAAACCCTAGGATCTCCTTGTCTTAGTGGATATTCATATGCAAAGATTTTATTATTAAAGAGATGAAAGAGGTAGGCAATGTTATTTCCTTTCCCAGGACAAGAAGATCACAGTCCTTCTGGACTCGAACAGCATCCGGGTCCTGGTGTGTGTGTGTGTGCACACAATCTCCTAAACTGGAGTCAAATGAAATGTAAAAAATATTGAGGATGAAAGTAACTTGGAAGACATGAATTGAAGTAGAACTCAAATCAGGGGCCCTGATGTTTTGTTGTTCCTTTCTCCTTTTAGCCTCAATATAGTCGTTTTAGAGATCTCCACAGTGTTCTATGCCTTAATTTTCCTCCCTGTGTGTAAGATCATGTGTTTTCACTTGAAGTAACATCTGTTTCTGTAGATAATTAAGTTATTACATGTCAATCAATTTAATGAAGCCACAAGGCTTTCCTGACCTCTTTATGCATAATCAATGAATTTAGATGCAAAATGTGAAAATCTTATTTATTAAAAAATGAACTAAACCTTCCATTAACATAGTCACTTTGTAATTATATGGTACTCACTATCAGATTGCCATGTAAACACGACATTCTGGAAACAAAGATTATTCGATCATTTCAGGGTACCAAGAGAAAGGCCTGGGAAAGTGGCTGATCTTCCCTTTGTCCTTGAACAACAGTTTCCACTCTATTACCTGAAGTACTTTTATTTTATGCCTTCTACAGTTAATGTTTCTATTCCACCTATTATAATAGGTATCACTTCTAGTGTGCTAGGAACTTTGTGTAGATTCTTCTGATTGAATCCTTTCAGTAATCTTCCAAATAATTATTATTTTATATTTCACAGATGAAATATTAATAATTATTAATATTATCAATGGCTGAGAGAGGAGGTAACTCACGGGGTCATCCCGGGTGGAGTCAGGGTTTAAACCTCAACCTCTGGAAGCTAGACTCTGTCTTCCATTCTAAATCACCTCTTCTGTTCCTTTACTGCACCACTAATTAGATTTTCCAGGGCCATTGCCTCTGTATCCAGCTTCTCGTATGTTGATCTGTGACAGTTTTGAGGAAGCAAAAGGCTTTGATTCCCACAGAGTTCAAGACATCATTCAAGGCCTAAAATTGTATGTTTCTGGGGTTTGGGCAATTGGCGGGTAGACCAAGCAGTGGGAGTAAATTCTCAAGTTAACAGGGAGGCCGGTGAGACAATGAATTAGGAATAAGATTAAACAGTACAGGCAAGGCTTGCACCATGATCACTTTCCAGTTGTTCAAGAAATTAGAAGAATTCTATTTTAAAGCCAATGAAATGAACAGAAAGCTAAAATTTAAAAAAATTTTTTTTTTAAAGTTAATTTTTTTAATACAGATGGGAGTCTTATGTTACTCAGGCTGGCCTTGAACTCTTAGGCTCAAGGGATCCTCCCACTTCAGCCTCCCAATTAGCTGGGACTACAGGCATGTACTACTCTGCCCAGCTAAACCCTTTTTAATTATGACCTAGGTTAAGAAATAAAATTAAGTCACCACTCAGATATCTCCCTCATATTCTAAAATCCCATCATTCCTGAAATAATGTCCAGTCCATTTTGTGTTGCTATAAAGGAATACTTGGGTCTGGGTGATTTGTTGACATTTTGTGTACTTATCTATATATTTGATACACCAGAAATGGGAATTTGAGAATGAGGAGGTCTGGCATACCTCAAGTCACGGCCTCTGTGGGGCAGTCCTGGTAAGAACAGTTTTTAAAAGCTACCATGCATACTTTCTTGGAAAGGCCAGCAGGGAAGAAAACTTATCTGGGCTGTTGAAGAGTTACTAATGGAGCAAATAAGGGAGCTGGTAAGTCAGCATTTCTGCTCCTCTGAAACCAACAGGAGGGCACCTGATGCTGCCCCCGTAAAAATGAGTTTCTCAGAGAATGAGTGAGAAGCCAAATGCATCCTTTGCATTAGTTGCTTGCTCTGTCTCAGCAGAGGCTGAGTCATGCATAGAGATAGTGTTAGCTGAATTGAAGCTCCCCAGTTTGCCTACAGAAAAAAAAAAAAAAAAAAAAATCTTGGGTCCCAGGAAGATGCAAACAGATCTGCTCTGGCTTAAATGACACTGACAACATGCACGTATATTTATAGTTAAGTAATTAAATCGTATATGAGTCAGAAACTCAAAAAAAACCAGCACTTCTGGTTTCAATTGTGACATTTAAAAAGCTTAGAAGTCATTCTTCTCACTCTTACAACAGGAAAAAGCAGAACAAACTGAAAATCAGTAACTTCCTTGGCCTCATTAGAGAACTGAGATTCTGGTGCAGAAGCCACCCTGCGACATGGAGAGGCAGGTGATCCCGAGAGCCGCGGCTGAGGTCCGCCTTCCCGCAGCAGAAGCAGCCGCGGGAGCCACAAGCGGGCAGGGACACTTGAATGGTAACTCTGATAACTGCTGGAGGTGGAGTGTTAAAAGGGAAAACAGCTGTTTTTCTCTATTCACACAACATTCTGACAGAAAACGTGTAGGCATCTTCCTCACATTAAGCAATTCTCCAACTCTCTAGGCACCAGTGGGTGTCCTTCAGTCTGATCATGACACTAACCGCCTGGAGTTAGCACACGCTCCACAGGGAGAGGGCTGACACCCACAGTGCTGCCCTCTACTTCGCATGCCGTGTGCAAGTCACAGGTGGTGAGCGCTCTTCTGACCAACCAGGATAAATCAGCCGTTACTCAGTTTTGGTAATTTACTAAAATGGCTCCCAGAACTCGAGGAGGCATTTTATTATGATCACTGGCTTAGTATAAAGGATACAACTCAGGAACAAATAGAAGAGATGCAAAGGGCAAGGTATGTGAGACAGGGCTTCTCTGGGCACGTCACCTCCTAGCATCTCCATAAATGTATTCGCCAGCCCAGAAGCCCTCTGAACCCCATTATTTAAAGTTTTTATGAAGATTTCATTATGTAGCATAATTGATGGACTCATTAAATCCAATTTCCAGCCTCACTCTTTTCCCTGGAATTCTGCAGATGGGGCTAAAGTTTGAATAATCATATGGTTGGTTTCTCTGGCAACTAGCCCCCATCTACCAAAAGTTACCTTATTAGCATAAATTCAGGTATGGTTGAAAGGGGATTATTACTAATAACAAAAGCCATTTTTCTCACCCCATCTCTCAGGAAATGTCATGGGTTTTAGGAGCTGTTTGCCAGAAACTGTGTGTGAAGGTATAATATATATTTCTTGTTATATCACAATATCACAAGTGAGAACTAATGTATGAGAGAGAAACTACTGGGAGCCTAAGTCCTTGGGTATCCCCTAAACTTTTGTGGTTGTTACTTCCCGGAATCGTACTGGGTTTTCTCAGTGAGTATCAGAGAAATATTCCCTCATGGTTTTGTCAGGGCAAAGGGAAGGATAACCATTGTACAATGCCCAGAGTGGTCTACATACCTAGAGCCTTATCCCAGCTTCCAGAACAGCATTTCTCCCACTCCAGCCCGTCTAGCCTTCCTGCCTCATCCGAAGTGGACAAAAAGTACCACTGGTGGGGGAGAACAAACTTGTGAAGTTCGCAATCCACAGACCCAAGCCCACTAAAAGACTGAGATTTAATTGTAAGAATGTAGAATACTTCTGTTTTGATTATTTCATTTTCACCCTGGTGGTAAGGGAAGACTCCCACACTAGGGTTAGGAGAAAGTCTGAACACACAACAGCAACATCATGCAGCTGAAATCAATAGCGATTTATTAGTCGCATATACCCACAGCCTGGAGAAGGAGGACGTTGTATGACGTACATAGGATTTGCACTCAGGAAAAGATTGAATAAGCAGGGTCTGTGGGAGGGAAGGCTTTTCAGTACCAAGAGGGTAAGGTGAATCCCAGTTCCTGTCAGATGTGATTGGCTTGTTTGAATAATTACGTGGGCTCTCAGGGAACTGACGCCCACACAAGGCTAAGCAAGCATGATGCCTTGTCACTGTGATAAGAAGGGTTATTGGACTAGAGGACCTTATCCACAGGAGTGCAGTGGGCAGGGCAACTGGGGATAGAACATCCAAGACCTGTCCAGTCTCAGTTGTCAGGCAGTACATAATGTTAATTTTAGGGCTTATACCACAACCTCACCCCCCCACACCTTACCAAGAGACTAACAAGGATTCAGTATAATAGCGGTGAATCACAAATTAAAAATCTACAAGAGTCAGCTGCTCTCTGGGAGTGAGTACTCGTGGAGCCCACAGTCAAAAGAGGACACAAAAAAAGACACTACAGAAATATGAAGGCTTTGGCACCTATCACTGCAACAAACATCAAACACAGCACAACTCCTAGTCTGATTAAAATAAATTGTAACATTATTTTCCCCAGTTTCTATAATCTGATGAAACATATCTGACTTTCAACAAAAAAGTAATAATAAAAGGAATGTCAAAATAGAAGAAAAAAATTTTTAAGAAATGAAACAAGCAGCAAAGTCAGATTCAGACATGCTATAGATAATGAAATTATCAGAAAATGAATTTAAAATAAAATCTTAGTTAATACATTAAGGACTCTAGTGGAAAAAGCAGTGACAATCAAGATTAGATAAATAACGTAACCAGAGATATGGAAATGTTAAAAAAGAATCAAAAGGAAATACTAGACGTCAAAAGCACCGTTAAAAAAAGAAAAAGTGAAGAATGGCTTTGTGAGCTGGTCAGTAAACTGTACACAGCTAAGGAAAAACAAACAAACAAAAATGTCAGTGAGCTTGAAGATAGAGCAGTAAAAACTTCCCAAACTGAAATGCAAATAGAAAAATTGAATTTAAAAAAATATATACCAAAATTGGAGACTAATTTCAAAAGATGTAACACAAACATAATTAGAATATCAAAAGGAAAAAAAGAAGCATAAATAGAGCAGGAAAAATATTGTAAGTAATAATCACTGATAATATTCCAAAATTAATGACTGACACTAAATCATAGATCCAGGAAACTTAATGAATAAAAAGCAAGATAAATACCAAAAAATCTATACCTAGGAATGACATATTCAAAACACAGAGAAAAGACAAGAAAAAATTTTGAGAGCAGAGGAACAAGGGTAAGTATTGATATGACCTTCTCATCTGAATTCATACAAGCAAGAATAGAGAAAAATTTTTAAAGAATTGGCAGGAAGAAAATCACCATATTAGAATTCTATATCCAGTGAAATTATACTTCAATAATAAAAGAGAAATACAGACTTTCTCAGACAATTAAAAATTTAGGAAATTCATTACCAGAAGGTGTTCTCTTATAAGAAATTAAAAAAAAAAAATTCTTCAGAAAGAAAGGAAATTCTATAGGCAATGCACCCAACTGTACATAAATAAAAGAAGAGAACTAGGGAAAGTAATAAATGAGATAAAATAAAATATTTTATTTCTCTCATTCTTTTTTATTAACAATAATATATAATGCTTTATTTATTTATGTATTTTGTTTTTTAATTTCAGAATATTACAGAGATACAAACATTTTAGTTACATGAATTACTTTCATACAGTTTGAGTCAAAGTTTTAAGTGTGTCCATCACCCAGATAGTGTGCATTGTACCCGTTAGGTGTGAATTTACCCATCCCCTTCTCCCCCCACCCACCTGCTTGATTTCCATTGAATTTTATTACCATATGTACACGTGTTGATCATTTAGTTCTAATTTAATAGTGAGTACATTTGGTGCGTGTTTTTCCATTCTTGCAATACTTAAGAGGATGGTCTCCAGTTCTATCCACGTTATTAAAAAAGATATTTACTATTTTGTATGGCTGAGTAATACTCTATGGTATACATATACCATATTTTATTAACACACTCACGTATTGATGAGCACTTGGGTTTCCACATCTTTGAAACTGTGAATTGTGCTGCTATAAACATTTGAGTGCAAGTGTCTTTTTTATAGCATGTCTTTTTTTTTCTTTGGGTAAATATGCAGGAGTGGGATTGCTGGGTCAAAAGACATCCAATAAAGAGCTAATAACCAGAAACTACAAAGAACTCAAGCAAATTAGCAAGAAAACATTAAACAACCCCTTAAGAAAGTGGGTAAATAACATGAACAGAATCTTTTCAAAAGAAGACAGACTAATGGTCAACAAATGTGAAAAAATGCTCAATCTCTCTAAGCATCAGGGAACTGAAATTCAAAGCCACAGTGAGATATCACCTAACCCCAGTGAGAATGGCTATTATCAAAAAGACCCAGAACAGATGCTAGCATGGATGTGGAGAGATAGAAAGAAACACTCTTACACTGCTGGTGGGACTGCAAACTACTTCAACCTCTATGGAAAGTAGTATGGAGATACCTCAAAAAACTAAAAGTATTTTTCTTATTCTTAATTGACCTAAAAGGAAACTGTTTGTTTAAAGTAATAATAGGAACAATGACATAAGGGACAGGAGCGAGGGATCCAAGGTACCCTGTTATAAGCCATCTGCACTACGTACAAACTGGTATAGTGCTTTGAAGGCGGGCTTAGATTAGTTTAAAATATATATTGGAAAAATAATATGGAGATTTATAATTTCTAGATAAAAAGCTTAACAAACTGTAAAAAACAAAAACTCTTCTTAGATCCATGAGAGAAGGGAAAGCACAGGGCTAGCCACTGCCCCCCAAATCGGAGAGATCAGTGGGTGAGTACAGAGAATCACAACTCACCAGCGAAGCAGAAACCCGCAGGCACCCATGTCCCAGGTAACCAGTCCTGGGGAAAGGAAACCTGAACCACAGCTGAATTGCCAGAGGCTCAGTGAGGACAGCTCTGAGAGTCAAAATCTCCAGAGGGCCCGGTCATAGGCAGGTCCCCACACATTTGGAGTTTTACCTTCAGGAGCTCTGTCAAATGCTCACAGGGAATATCACAGAAAAACCTCCTTACATCTCTGGCATGGGGAGGAGAAAAAGAAGCATTTTTAAGAACACCAGAGCATTCTGTTTTTCTTAATAAGGTCTGATCTTAGGAGATACTATTATATTTAACCAGAGCGTAACCTGCTGGAGTTTGACCAGAGCCTAACTGACCTGAGGAAAGGGAACAATCAACATCAGCCTCCTCTAGCCTTCCATATGGACAAAGGAAAGTAGCCAACTCCGGCCCACGCTAGCCATCCTGTCCCACCTAACTGGGGAGGGCTGGCGACTGAGAAGCACCCATAAAGTTCACAGAGGTGCAGGCTGAGATCATAACTATAGAATGTTTTCCCTGCCTCCACACCTTCCCTGCATTATTTACACCAGTTCTTTTTACTCAGTGTATTATGTCTGGCTATCAGTAAAAAATTATAAGACATACTAAAAGGCAAAAAAAAAATGGTCTGAAGAGAGAGAGCAAGCATCAAATCCAGACAGATATGGCAGAAATGTTTGAATTAACAGACCAAGAATTTAAAACAACTATTATTAATATGCTAAGGGGACTAATGAATAAAGTAGACAGTATGCAAGAACACATGGACAATGCAAGCAGAGAGACAGAAAGTCACAAGACACACATAAAACAAAACATAAAATGGCAGAAGTAAATAAAACTGTACCAATAGTAACATTAAAAGTAGATAGATTAGATTAAGCAATCTAATTGGAAGACAGTAATTGTGAGACCAAGTAAAAATCAAAATACAACTATATCCTGTGTGCAAGAAACATGCTTTAGGTTAAAAGATAAATAGACAAATAAAAGGATGGAAAAATATATACCATGCAAGCAGTAACCATAGTTGGAGTGGCCATAAAAATATCGGACAAAGTAGATGGTACCTTTAGAAAGAAGTGTTACCATAAATAAGAGAAATAAATTGGACTTCATCAATATTAAAACATTTGTGCTTTAAAGAATACTATTTAAAAAGTGAAAACCAATCCACAGAATGAGAAATAAAAGAGAGGACATCGCTTGACTTATTTCATAGTCAATAAAATAATTAAAAGGATACTGCAATCAACTCTATGCCTACAAACATGATAACTTAGGTGCAATTAAGATGCAATACTTAGATGATAACTTAGATGCAATACTTAGATGCAAACATGATAACTTAGATGCCATTCACTTGAATGGCATAAACTACCAAAACTCAAAAAAGGAGAAATAGATCATCTGAATAGTTCTATATCCATTCTATATTAAAGAAATTGACTGAAATTAAAAATCTTCTAAAAAGAGAATACCAGGCCCAGTGTCTCCCAGGTGAAATCTACCAAATATTTCAGAAAAAATTAATACCAATTCACTACAATCTCTTCTAGAATATAGACTTATCTCTGAGTACATGAATATCATCATATCAAAACCAGATAAAGACATTTGAGTAAAAAAACTACAGAGCAATTTCTCTCATAAACATTGATGTAAAAATTCACAACAAAATAGTAGCAAAGTTAAATCGAACAATGTGTATATATATATACACACATATATATAAAAAAGAATGTGTTACACACTATGACCAAGTAGGATTTATTCCAGATAGGCAAGGCTGGTTCAACTTTTAAACATCAATTAATATAATTCTTCACATCAACAAGTTAAAAAACAAAAATCACATAATTTTACCAATAGATTCAGAAAAAGTATTCCAAAAGATCCAATCACCATTCATGATAAAATCTCTCAGCAGAGTAAAAATAGGGAACACTTCCTCAACTTGAAAAAGAACATCTACAAAGAGCCTACAGGTAACAGCATACTTAATGACATTAGTTTTTACTTTAAGACTGGAAACAAGACAAAAAACTCCTCTTTCATCATTCCTATTCAAAGTTGTGCTAGAATTCTTGATAGGGCAATATGACAATAAAATAGAGTACAAATTATTCATCTTGGAAAGGAAGACATATACATCTTTATTCTTAGATTATATAATTGTCTATTTAAAAATCAATAACAACAACAACTAAACAAAAATTTCTGGAATTAATAACAAGTATAGCAAGGTGACAAGATAAAAAGATTATAATACAAATTCAATTGTTTTCTAATATTTTGATGGTAAACAATTAGAATTTGAAATATTCAAAAATGCCATTCACAACAATGCAATAATAAAAAAGATATAAATATTAAAAATGTATAGAATCTATAGGTGGCAAATTATAAAACCTTAATGACTCAAAGAAAAGAAGATCCAGAGATATGGAGATCTATTATATATTTATGGATCAGAATATTAAATATTACTAAGATTTTAATTCTTCCCAAATTGATCTATAGATTCAATGCAATCTCAGTCAAAATTCCAGTAAGCCATGTTGTAGGTATTGATGAAATGATTCTAAAGTTATAATAAAAGTCAAAAAACCTGGAGTAGCCAAGCCATTACTGAAGAAGAACCAAGCTGCAAGACTCACTATTCATTTATAAAACTTACTATAAGGCTACATAATCAAGGCAGGCGGCGTGGAGTGTTGTTTGTATAGACACATACATCAACAGAAAAGAACTGAGAACCCTGAAGTAGATCAACACAAATATCATCACTGATCATCACTATCATCACTAAGCAAAAATAACTCAATAAAAATCCTTTTCAACAAATAGTGCTGGAACAATTAGATATCTAATTGCAAGAAAAGAAACAGAAAGAAAAAGAAAAAAAATGAACCAAGACACAGACCTTACAACTTAAAACTTTCAAAAAATTAAACTAAAAATAGAGAATGGGGCTATTTGCAAAGTGTAAAACTAAAAAATTTAGAGGAAACATAGGAGAAAATCTATATAAACTTAGATTTGGTGATGAGTTTCTTAATGCAACACCAATATTACAACCCACAAAAGAAAAAAAAAGGAAAAGTCACTGTTAAGAGAAGGAAATGATAAGCCACAGATTAGAAAAAACATTTGTAAAATACATCTCTGAAAAAGACTTGTATCCAAAATATACAAATAACTCTTAGAATTTAACAGTAAGAAAGCAAACAACCAACTTTTAAAATTTCCAAATATGTTAAAATATGCCTCAACAAACAATATAGGCAGACATACTGGTTATATAGAAGGTTATACCAAAAACAGTAAACCTTAATGTATGTCAATGTTTTAAAAAATCATTGAAGAGGTCAGAGGATTTAGGAATGGAATGTAGAACATTACAAAAGTCTCTAACAAAATATTACTAATATATAAAACAAACTAACTAAAGGAAAATGTGATAATATAAGTAATTTCTGAAATGAGTAGAGTCTGTAAGTCTAAACACAAAAGAAACTGTAGAGAAATACTGTGGCCTAGTTGGTAAAGTTGTTTACCATGGAGGTAAGCGTTACTAGTTCTGATATTATCATACACATGTATGCTGAAATTGAACAATTACACAAGAGAATAGTAGATGGCAGGAGCTGAGCTTCTCACTGTTGGAGTGGAAGGTTACAAATAAACAAGGTGATGAAGCTAGAATAATCCATTTTGTGACAGATTATAGTTGGAAACATCAGTATAAACTTATATTTAGCTTATATATATACAATGTATAGACACATATAGATCTATAAGTATTACTATATGTAACCATTGTGTGTGTATATATATAAAATCTATATATAAATATCCATAAATATATAACCCACACATGGTTTGGTAAGTATGCATATATTTCCTTGCATTGTTGGCTGAAAGGACCTAGAAAAAAAATGACATGCAATATTAAGGAGTATACCTAATACCATGAGCTTGACTTCTAATACTGTTCTCCAGTAAAGGGAAGGAGGTTTCTTAGAAAAACGGCTGATACTAGGACTGGGGCAGTGTCCTAGTTTTGCACTGCTATAACAGAATATCTGAGACTGGGTAATTTGTAAAGAATAAAAATTTATTATTCTCTCAGAGTTCTGGAAGTTGGGAAGTTCAAGATCTAGTTAGCAGCATCTGGTATAGGCCTTCCGGCTGCATCCTCACGTGGCAGAAGAGTGGAAGAAAGAGGATGCCCACTCCTGCAAGACTTTTTTTTATCACATTAATCCCTACGTGAGAGTAGAGCCCTCATGACCTAAATATCCCCCTTAGGCCCCATGTCCCAATACTGTTGCATTAGGGATTGAGTTCCCAACACTTGAATTATGGAGGGGACAAAAACATTCACCATACCTGGCAGGAAATATGTAAGATGATCTTGTAGCATCTTGAAGTGTCAGAAAGTAAAGAAATACTCAACAAACCAAGCAAGCATGCATGTGTGTGTGCACCTTTACTCCACACACAGAGATGAGAGTGTTTGTCAAAGGGACATGGGAGATCACTGAAAGAGCTCAATGGCCAAGCTGAAACAATTTGAATAATAAAATGTTGTTGAGTTATAGCCCATAGTATAAAATAAATATTATGGGTCCATGCTGATATAAATAAATGATAGAATAAAAAGTAAATAAATAGGGGAGAAGAGACAAATCTCCCCTGCAGAAAAATTTGAGATAACTTATGTAGACACTTCACTTTCAAGGAGAAGGCTCATGACTTCCACTCCTTAATTGTGGAATACACACAGCGACTTCCTTCCAAAGAATACAGTATGGAAAGTGGAGAAGAGAGTAACTAAAAGGTGGAGAAACCTAAACAACACTACCTCAGCCATGTCATCAAGGTCAAAATCAACTTGATAAGCCATATAGACGTATAAACTCCTCATGTGGTGTCATGAAAACGGTACTTTACCTCTTTGGTCACCCTTCCATAATCACAGGACAAGTCTAATCAGGCAAACTCTAATTGGGCAGCATTCCATAAAATACCTGATTTTACCATAACCACTCAAACTGTCAAGGTCATCAAAAACAAACAAAGTCTGAGAAACTGAGAGATTGTCATAGCCTAAGGGGCCTAAGGAGCCAAAACGACCAAATATGATTTGGTATTATTAATGGGATCTGGAGCAGAAATTGGACATGAGGTCAAAACTAAAAATACTGAATATATTATGGACTTTTGCTAATACTAATTTACCAATATAGGTTCATTAGTTGTAATAAATAAGGCATACTAATGTTGAATGTTAATAACAGGGGAAATTAGTTGTAGTGCATATGTATACTCTCTGTATATCTTTGCAATTTTTGTACTATCTTTACAAAATCTCCTAAAATGAAATATTTATTAGAAAGAAAAGAGAGAGAGAGAAAGAAGAAAAGGAAGAAGAAAGGAAAAACTGAAAGAAGGAAGGGCAATCTTACCTTGGCAAAAGATTTACATCTTAGACTGGAAATTTTAGTCTAAAGGGATTTGAATGTTTTTAGCGGGTCACAATAGAAGCTTACTAGTGAGTGGTTTGTGGAATAAACCTTATTCTATCTTTTAATTATTAATAGAATTTACCCATCTCCAGTCTTTCAGAACCTCTTTGTCTTTACACGAATGTGAAAGATCAATGACAGTTATCTAATTTAGACATTCTCCTGAGACTCTGGATGTACTTTAGATTAGTCCAAAGGCCTGAACTCACGTAAAGAGAATATGTGTGCTCTTACAATCTTTTTCTCCATCATGGGTTTATTTACTTTATTTTCAGTAATGTTCACTCTACCCTTTACAGTCCAAAGTTGACTCTGCTTGACAGAGAAAAAAGGATCAAAATAGGAGTCAGAGAGTTTTGTTGCACAAGTATAGCCTCTTTTAATGTTTTAGTTGGTTGTTTGTTTCTCGAAACATACATAGCAGTAATTTCTCTGCAGGTGTATGTGTGTATATGTATGCCCTTGTATGTAAACTTTTTTTTTAACTGAGCCATTAAATTACTTTGGTACCTTAGTCCATTTGTGTTGTTATAAAAAAATAATTGAGACTGGGTCATTTATTTAAAGAAAAGGTTTGTTTGGTTCATAATTCTGCTGGCTGGAAGACTGGGCATCTGATGAAAGTCTCAGGTTATTTCTTCTCATGGCAAAAGGCACAGGGGAGCTCACATGTGCAGAGATCATGTGTTGAGAGAAGAAACAAGAGGGAAGGTGCCAGACTCTTATAAAAACCAGCTCTCGTGGGATCTAAGAGTGATAGTTCACTCACCCCCCTCCCAAGGAGGACGTTAATTTATTCACGAAAGCTCTACCTTCGTGACCCAAACATCTCCCATTAGGCCCCCCTCCACCATTGGGCATCAAATTTCAACATGAGATTTAGAGGGTCAAATATCCAATCCATAGCACTTGGACACAGATGATCTGGCATTTTTTTACTGTACATGTTGCTCACGTGTATTTAACATTGCACATACAATATTTGGATGTGACCTATTAAGAATTTGATCTTAGAGAAACCCCACTACTTTATCATCATTATTATCATTTCTCATTATAATACCATGAGGTAGTTTCTATAGTGAAGTCATATTACATCTCACCTAGAGAGTTGTTTCTACTGTCAGATCATAGAGTTAAAATCAGGTACATTCCACCAAAAAGGCAGAGTGTATATGGTTTTGTATTCACTACCTCTTAAAGCATCTGACAAGCCAGTTTTTTCCTCCAGCATTACAAAGGATTGATGTTACTAAAGATAAAGCCATTGGCTTGTGGGGAGGAACCAAGTTTTTATTTAAAAAAATATCTTTAGTGACCCCTGTACTGTATGAAGTTGAAGGCTTTAAATTAAATGAAATACCATGATATTTTTATTCCCAATTTGAAGATGATAAAACTGAGATTTTAAGAGGTTGTGGAACCTCAACCAGCTAAACAAGCTTATATAATCATACATGTATGTGTGTGTATCTATGTGTGTGTATATAGTATATGTTATTGTATGTTTTTATATATATATAACCTATGTTATATGTTATATATATATATACATTTACATATACATATCAGAACCTCAAAGGACTGAATAAACTTAATTTTATACTAAGGGACTTTCAAAAATTTTTTGCACCAAAATCCACTTATATAATACTAGATTGTTATAACATGTCTTAACAGGATCTAGCTTTAGGCACTAAGAAGCATAAGGCAGCAATTTGACAAAATCCCCTATCAAAGCAATATGAATTCTACTAAAATTGAAGCAAGAACAAACACCAAATTCATGGTGAAGCTTGGGTGGAAGAATGGTGAAACCATTGATGCTTTATAGAAAGATATGGAGACAATTTCTCAAAGAAATCAGAAGTTTACAAATGGATAACTCATTTTAAGAAGGACCAAGATGATGTTGATGATGCAGCCTGCAACAATAGATCATCTACATCAATTTTCAAGGAAAAAATTAACCTTGTCTCTGCCGTAATTGAAGAGGGCCTAAATTAACAGCAGAAACAATATCCAACACCATAGATATTTCAATTGATTTAACTTAAGCAATTCTGACTGAAAAATTAAATTTGACTAAACTTTCCAGTCGAGTGCCAAAATCCTTAGGTGCAGATCAGGCACAGACAAAAGTAGAGCTTTCAATAGAAATTTTAAACAAATAAAATCAAGATCCCCACACATTTTTTCAAGAAATTGTTACAGGAGGTGAAATATGGCTTCACCAGTACAATCCTGAAGACAAAGCATAATCAAAACAACAGCTACCAAGAGGTGGACGTGGTCCAGTCAGAGCCAAGGTGGACCAGTCAAGAGCAAAGGTTATGCAATGGTTTTCTGGGATGCTCAAGACATTTTGCTGTTGACTTTCTGGAGAGCCAAAGAATGATAACATCTACTTATTGTGAGAGTGTTTTGAGGAAGTTAGCCAAAGATTTAACAGAAAAATACGCCAGAAAACTTCACCAGAGAGTCCTCCATCACGACAATGCTGCTATTCATTCCTTTTAGCAAACAAGGGCAACTTTGTGAGACTTTTGATGGAAAACCATTAGGAATCCAACTTACAGTCTTCATTTGGCTCCTAATGACTTCCTTTTGTTTCCTAATCTTAAAAATTTTATAAAGGGCACCTCTTTTTTTCAGTTAATAATATAAAAAGAAGACTACATTTGACATGGTTAAATTTCCATGACCTTCAGTTATTTAAGGATAGATTAAATGACTGGTATCATTATTTACAAAACTGTCTTGAAATTGATGGACCTTATGTTGAGAAAGAGGGTTTATATTTTTTATTTTTATCTTTTAATTCAAATTTTTTACAAACTTTTAAAAGTCCCTATGTATATGTGTGTATAAATATAAATATAAATTCGGGCTATCTGACTATACCCTACCACTCTAAAGTAACAATCAACAAAATGTTAAAAATGATCTAGTGAAAAACTATAAAACTCTGATGAAAAAATACGAAAGAAACAAACACAAAAAATGGAAAGATATTTCACGCTCATGGATTAGAAGAATTAATATTGTTAAATTGATGATATTACCCAAAGCAATTTAGGAACTCAGCGCAATCCTTATCAAAATACCAATGGCATTCTTCCCATAAATAGAAAAATAAATCCTAAAATTTACATGGAACAGCAAAAGACCTCAAAAAGACAAAGAAATCCTGAGCAAAAAGAACAAAGCTGGACACATCACACTAACCTGATTTTAAAATTTACTACAATGCTATTGTAACCAAAATAGCATGATAGTGTCATAAAAACAGAAACATAGACCAATGGAATATAACAAAGAATGCAAGACATAAATCCATGCATTTTCAACAATTCATTTTTGACAAAGGTGCCAAGGGCACATAATGGGGAAAAGACAGTCTTTTCAATAAATGGTGCTGGAAACACTGGATAACTATACATGGAAGAATGGAACTAGCCCTCTATCTCTTACCATACACAAAAATCAGATCAAAATGGATTAAAGACCTGAAACTAAGACCTGAAACTATGAAATTTCTAGGAGAAAACATTTAAAAAAGGCTCCAGGATATTGGTCTGGACAAATATTTTTTTTGTGTAAGACCTCACAAGCATAGACAACCAAAGCAAATATAGACAAATGGGATCACATCAAGCTAAAAAGCTTCTGCACAGCAAAAGAAACAATCAACAAAGGGAAGAGACAACCCACAAAATGGGAGAAAATATTTGCAAACTAGCCATCTGACAAAGGAATACAAACCAGACTATATGAGGAGCTCAAACAACTCAATAGCAAAAGAATGCATAATCCAATTTAAAAAATGGGCAAAAGATCTGAGCAGACATTTCTCAAAAGAAGAAATACAAATGGCCAACAGGTATGTGAGAAGATGCTCAACATCACTAATCATCAGAGAAATGGAAATCAAAACCACAATGTATCATTGCACCCCAGTTTAAATGGCTTACATCAAACAGACAGGCAAAAAGGGATACTGGCAAGGATGCAGAGAAAGTGGAACCCTCGTACGATACACTGTCATTGGGAATGCAAATTAGTCCATCTATGGATAATAGTATGGAGTTTCCTCAGAAAACTAAAAATAGAACTACTTTATGATCCAACAATTCTGCTGGGTATATATTCAAAAGAGAGGGAAATCAATATATCCAAGAGCTACATGCATTTCCGTGTTTATGGCAGCACTATTCACAATAGCAAAAATATGGAATCAACCTAAGTGCCCACAAACAGATGAATGGATAAAGAAAATGGGCTATATATACACAATGGAATATTATTCAGTGATAAACAGTAATGAAATCCCATCATTTGCAGCAATATAGATGGAACTGGAGCCACTATGTTAAGTGAAATAAGCCAAGCACAGAGAGACAAATATTGCATGTTCTCACTCATATGTGAGAGTTAAAAAAACTGTGGATGCCATGAAGACAGACAGTAGATTAGCAGAGGCCAGGAAGGGGAGGAGAGAGGAGGTGAAGGAGAAAAAATGACATAAATGTATTTATCACTGTGAACTGAACACTCAAAAATGGTAGAGATGATAAATTTTATTTTTTTTCAAGTTTTTAAAATAACCTTTATTTTTTTAAAAGTTAATATATGCAATATAAGAAACTGAAAAACATAAGAAGCAAAGAACAAAGTCATCCACAGTCACAAGCATTTTACAGTTGGACTTGTCCTTCTAGATCCTGACACATACACAACATCCAATTTTATGGGATTGAGATAGTACAGTATGCATCATGCTTTTTCATACATCATGAATATTTACCAATCGAAAATCCCAAAGCTATGTGAGTATTTTGATAACCAAGAATACACTACACCAACTCAATCTGTTAGGAAAAAATGTAATCCTGCCTTTCTTGGGACGAAAATTTCATAGAAGACAAAAATGGCGACAGACCTCTAGATAAAAGTACTGGCAGAGTTCCAATTAAAATACCGCATTGCCTTAATGCTCAATTTAAAATCAAACATAAAGCAACAGAGTACACTAAGTATAATGTTTCTAAGAGAATTCATTATCAGATCTATACCATTGAAGTATTAGCAAGACGGTATGTTTCTACTGAATTACTTAATACATTCTTACAGTATAGCCAAAGGGGATGTACATACATCAATGGCTATCATCAAAATGTAAATATGAACACATCTGAATACTTCTCTCCTTTCATACTTCCTTCTGCCTCTCTGCTGCCAACCTAATGAACAAGTCCTCATATACACTGCTCAGAGATGGTTTAACAATTCCATGTCCAAGATGTATCTCTTCTATCAATTATTACCAAGATAATCACAAAATGGCTATTCACTAGTTCTTTTTATCATACATTGTCACCTTAAGACATCTCTAAAGCTTAGATGTTGCAAAATAATGAACTTTGTCCACAATAAACAGATACTTTACTAAAAATGCACATACACACCAACAGTTATAATCTAAAGCCATCTTCTAGATATGAAGACAGTAGCAAAGAGCCCTTCCCTTCACCCTTCCTCTTCCCCCACTCCAGTGACTAAGT